>JAJLXO010000003.1:0-49571 GCA_030571375.1 Botryozyma mucatilis | reverse complement strand
TTTTTTTTTTTTTTTTTTTTTTTTTTTTTTTTTTTTTTTTTTTTTTTTTTTTTTTTTTTTTTTTTTTTTTTTTTTTTTTTTTTTTTTTTTTTTTTTTTTTTTTTTTTTTTTTTTTTTTTTTTTTTTTTTTTTTTTTTTTTTTTTTTTTTTTTTTTTTTTTTTTTTTTTTTTTTTTTTTTTTTTTTTTTTTTTTGTTTTTCCTGTCTATTGAATCTTTTCAATGGAATTTACGGTTTCCATGGACGTTTCTAAAAGGGTATTCATAAAATTTAAAAGAGTTTGATTTCCATTTAAGAGAATTTAGGGTTCTTTTTAATTTGCCTAGTACGTCATTGTGACCTAAATCTTTACCTGAAAAGATAAACTTTTGTTTAATATTGGTTTTATGAACTTGGTTTCGTAGTAAATTAATTGTAGTTTAATAGTAGATTAGAGATTAAATTTTTTTTTTTTTTTCATTTAGTATAAAGATAAATAAATTATAAGAGATGTTCAAATCATTTACATTCCTGTTTGTGCCAAGCGAACGATCAGGAGCTGCTAGTTTGCGTAGTAAAAAAGCTAAAGAGTATGGTGCCAATATAGTAAATATTTCAAATATAAACACTTTAAATGTATTAAAATCAATAACTCATATTCTTGTAACAAACAAAAAATATTCATATTCCGATGTAATTAAATATTTATTAAAAAAGGGATTAAAAACAAGAAAAGATTTTCCAAATAGTATAAAAGTTGTAAACATTGATTGGATGTCTGATTGTATTGATAAAAAATCACTTATAAAACTTGACAAAAATAATCATGATATAAATTTTAAATATTTTATAAATGATGTTATTAATAAGGACATAAATATTAATAATAGTAGTAATGAAAAAAAAAATATACCTTCAAATGAAAAATATTTGCTTAGTTTTCTAAATTTAATAAATAACAG
This sequence comes from Botryozyma mucatilis, assembly GCA_030571375.1. Classification (NCBI taxonomy): domain Eukaryota; kingdom Fungi; phylum Ascomycota; class Trigonopsidomycetes; order Trigonopsidales; family Trigonopsidaceae; genus Botryozyma; species Botryozyma mucatilis. The sequence goes on along the minus strand of JAJLXO010000003.1, from coordinate 48,631 downwards.
TCATAAAGATAATAATCATGAAATTAAAAATGACGATAATACAGAAAATATAAAAAACAAATCAAATTTTGATTCTAATGCAAGGATTGTAATGGTTTTCCATTTGTTAGCTCATTTCTATCGATCCTTAGGTGATGAATGGAGAGCGAATGTTTATTCTCGTGCTTCATCAATTATAAATGTACAACCAAATGAAATAGTTACCGCAAAAGATGCAATAAAACTTCCTGGTATTGGTCAAAGTTTGTCTCATAAAATTGAACTAATTACAAAATATTCTCCTGAAAAATCTCCAGATGAGATAGTAAATGATATTTTAAATGATAAATCAGATGATGATCACAATAATGATCTAATAGAAAAAGCAAAAGTATTAGACCATTTTAAACAAATATTATGGGTTGGGACAAAAACTGCCTTAAAATGGTATAATGATGGTTGTAGAACTTTAAAAGATATTGAAAAACGTGATGATTTAAATCCTATACAAAAACTTGGTTTGGAAAAGTATGATGATTTTAATAAAAGAATCCCAAGGGAAGAAGTAGAAAAACATTTTCAATTTGTCTCAAACGCAATAAAGAACTATATTTTAAAACATTACACACAAATTGAACATGAAGTAAATCCACCAACAAAAAAGCTCAAAACTGGAAAACCAAAATCCGATATTAAAGATGAACAAATTCCTCAAAGTGAATATGAGATTCAAAATAATATTTATAATGGTAAAGGTGAAATTGAGATTATTATTAATTCTTCAAATAACAAAACCTCTTCTAAGGAAGATTATGAAAAAACAACTGACTCAAAAGAAGAAAAAAAAATTTGTATATGGGCCATGGGGTCTTACCTCCGTGGAAATAAAACATGTGGCGACATAGATATTATATTGACAGGTCCAGGTTTCGAAAGAAATGAATTGGTGGAAATACGTAACTCAGTTCTTTCAGAGCTTACCCAGGAAAAATATATTGTTGCTTCTTTTAGAGATATCGAGGGTATAGATAATATTCCAATTCATTCTTCACATCAATTAAAAGAGCACAAAATTAAAAAAACCAGTGTAAATGCGGGAACATGGATGGGTGCCGTAGCTCTTCCTGACAAAAAGGATGCAGTTTGGAGAAGAATGGATATCTTGATAGTTCCTTGGGAACAAAGAGGCGCTGCAAGGATCTATTATACTGGGGATGACATTTTTAATCGTGCTCTCCGACTACTAGCAGACAAAAAGGGATATATTTTGAATCAACACGGTTTATTTGATGCTTCAAAATACGACGGAAATGAAAAAGGTTTAATTGAAAGCGCAAGTGAACGTAAAATTTTTGATATTTTAGGTGTAAATTATCGTCCTCCCACAGAAAGAAACATATAAAGTACTTTTTAAAGTACTTTTGATTTTGTGTTTTTCATATGTAAAAAAATGAATAAATAAACACAAAATTATTATTGTAATGTAATTAATTTTTTTTTTTTTTTTTTTTTTTTTTTTTTTTTTTTTTTTTTTTTTTTTTTTTTTTTTTTTTTTTTTTTTTTTTTTTTTTATTATTATATGTTTTTGAGTTTAATCTCAATTTCTTTCCCACTTAATAGATAATATTAATCATATGCATTTCAAAATTTGAATAAGTTTATTAAATAAATTACTTAATAAATATATTTTTGAAATCAAATATGTTTAAATCCTGAAAGTTAATGAGTCTACATCGCATCATTTTTTTTATTAAATACCAAAACAGTAAAAATTTTGTAAAATTAGAACAAATATTTAAGAATATATTAATATTTAGTTAAATACTTAAAGGTGAATTTTAATTTTAATAAAGAGAAAAATATCCTATTTAGTATCACAAAACACTTATTTTTTGTTTGAGAGAGCTACAACACCAGGAAGTGATTTACCTTCAAGGAGTTCAAGAGAAGCACCACCACCAGTGGAGATATGAGAAAGCTTATCGGCGCCACCAAATTTCTTAGCAACAGTAGCAGTGTCACCACCGCCAACAATGACTGTAGCTCCATTATCTTGGCAAGCATGAACAAGTGCATCAAGCATTTGTTTTGAGCCATTAGCGAATTTTTCAAATTCAAATACACCAGGAGGACCATTCCAGATGACAGTCTTTGCTTTGCTAATTGTCTTTTTGTAAAGTTCGATTGATTTTGGACCAGCATCAAGTCCTTGCCATCCATTAGGAATTCCTTCTGAATCTGTGGCATAACCAGTTTTGGCATCCTTATCAAATTTATCAGCAGTGACAAAATCTACAGGAAGAACAATTTCAACATTAGCAGCTTTTGCTTTCTTAATAATTTCTGGTACAAGTTCAGCACCATGAGCATCAAAGATTGAGTCTCCAATTGGAGTGTTGCTGAGAACTTTTTTAAAGGTAAAGGCCATTCCTCCACCAATAATAATGCTATCAACTTTAGAAATGAGATTTTCAATAAGAAGGATTTTGTCAGAAACTTTAGCACCGCCAAGAATGGCAAGGAAAGGTCTAACAGGATGTTCGAGAGCTTTTGAGAAATAGTCAAGTTCTTTCTTCATAAGGAAACCTGCAGCTCTTTGAGGAAGTTCAACACCAACCATAGAAGAATGTGCACGATGAGCAGTTCCAAAAGCATCATTAACATAAACATCAGCTAAGGCAGTAAGTGATTTTCTAAACGCTTCAACTTTAGCTGGATCAGCTTTAACCTTTTCACCATTTTCATTTTTGTAGGAACCTTCTTCTTCAGGATGGAAACGAAGATTTTCGAGAAGTATTACTGAGCCTTCAGGAGCAGAATTTACTGAATGTTCAGTTTCAGGACCTACACAATCAGGAAGGAAAATAACTTTTTTATTAAGGAGTTTTTCAAGTTCTGGTACAACAGGTTTTAAAGAAAACTTTGCATTTGGTTTTCCATTTGGTCTTCCAAGATGTGAAGCAAGAATGACTGCTTTTGGTTTATGTTCAAGAACATATTTAATAGTAGGAAGAGCAGCTACAATTCTTTGATTATTTGTGATTGTAGTTCCATCCAAAGGGACATTAAAATCTTAAGCAAATAATAAATAATAAAAAAAAAAAAAAAAAAAAAAAAAAAAAAAAAAAAAAAAAAAAAAAAAAAAAAAAAGTTAGTAAATAATTTATAACAAAATCCGCAAAACATAATAAATTCAACATACCAACTCTAATAAACACTCTTTTGTTAGCAAGAGCTAAATCTGTAACTGATAATTTATTTGCAAGGGACATCTTTACTACTGGATAATATGTTAAATAAGGAAAAAAAAATAAAATAAAATAAAAGTAAAAAATTTCTATTATATATTATTTTATTATAAAAGAAAATTAAAACAAAAACAAAAACATTGTAAACAAGACAACAATGGCAATAACCTAATTTTCGTTCATTTTAGCGTTTTCTAAGAAACTGGTGGAAAATAAAAATGATGTCTATTAATCTCCGATATTGTCAAGACAACTTTATGTTTTTCTATAAAGAAGAAAAAAGAAGGTTTGTCAATGTAAAAGTGGAGTTTCCTATTTGCTAGGGTTTTATGTAAGTTCAATCGAAAATCATTTGCTTTATTTAGTAATTATTTATACAAATGGAAATAAATTAAACTTAATTATCTTAAAATCATATTTATTTCATTTATAGTATGTCATAGATTTTCCAGATATAAACGTAATTGTGAGGATCCCAGGAATCTCGATGTATTTATAGTTTTTTTTTTTTTTGTTGTTGTTGTAAAAAGTCTGTATTATTTCTGGTTATTTCTAAAGTATATAATCATTTCTTAAGTATATAATTTTTGTAAAATTTCCCATAATTATTAAAGTAAATTATATATGGTTTTCTTAATAAAATATTTACAATTTTTATTAAAATCCCTTAATTTCTCAGTAAACGTAATTATAATCCATTTTTACCCCGTAAAATATTTTTCTGGAATCGTATAAAATAGACATATTAATCTACAACTCCATTATACTTTATAAGAATCGTATAATTTTATACGCATAAATTTAGCACCGTAAATTAACGATTCGTATAATACAAATAATATTTTACCATAAAAATATAAATATAAATAAATCAAATTTTAAATAAGCAAATACGGCAAAACATAAAATACAAAAACAAAATATAAAGTAAAAACTCGTATGGCTCATAAAAATAAATAAGAACATACACACCAAAATAAAACCCAAAATGAAATAACAAACAAAATAAAACAAAACAAAAATGAAAATAATGCAATCTAATGTAAATGCAAAGCAATAGCCATTACTTTACTATTATAATTGTTAATTCATGAATGCCATTAACGCATAAAGCGTTTAAATAGGCGTAAACCTTCCATTGAAAAATAAAAAAAACAAAAAAAAAAAAAAAATGAAAAAAAAAAAATGAAACAAAAAACGCGAAACAAAAAAAGAAAGTAAACTTGAGTAAAAATATTATTCATCTCTTTTACTCAAATTTCCAACATTGTTTATTTTTTATTTTTTATTTTTTATTTTTTTTTTCTTCTTTCATTTCTTTAGTTTATACTAAGGGAAAAGGAAACAATATAGTATTTTTAAATTTTGTCATGATAAGGATTTGGAATAGGGTCACTATCGCGTGAAGATTGAATCTTAGCAAGATTTGAATAAGACGATTCATAAGCCAAACCACCCGCTGGCGATTTAGAAGCATTGAATGAAGATAGTTCAGAACTTGAATAGTCTTTAGTAGGATATGGTGGAATTCCATCATCTTCAATTGTTGAGTTGGATGTTGCAAATGGATCAAATCCTTCTCTTGCTGTAGCTCCGAGAGCCTCTAATTCCGTTGTAGCAGAATTGGCTGCTGCCGAAGCAACAAAGCCATCCTTGATAAATGAAGCACGATCATCATTCATTTTTGTGTATTTTCGGTCTGGATTTCGAGAAAAGTATGCCCATACACAATATACAATGGTTGTAATAAGAAGTATAAGGGATACTGCAGCATTAAGAACGAAAAATATTACACCCATGACACCATTAACTAACAATGGTTGACCAAAAAGATTCGAGAAAAACATGTAAAAAAAAGCATTTAAAGTGCATACTACTTGAATAAAAATATTCAAAACGTTTAAGGATTTGTTAAGGAATGGTTTTAATACGCACATTGTAATGAGAAAAAACAACTCTACAATAAAGATTGCCAAGCCTTGAGTTTTTCCTGAGGATTGTGCAAAAGAAATGAAGCAAGCGCGAAACAAGTGATAAGTGAGTACAATAGTAATAAAGTAATATCTCGAAGCATTATAAGAAGTGTATAGAAAACCCCATTTATTTAATGTGCCTGGGTCAGAAAAAAGAATATATGCAGGTGTTTTATGAATATGAGCTGAGCGCTTAGCAAGAAGAATAATCTTAAAAGAGCCCCATATTAATAAAGAGCAATTCATTACAAGAGCAAGAACAGCAAAAACAATACACGCCGGAGAGTCACGAATAATAAATTCCCAGAAACAAAATATAGTTACTTGTGGAAAACCCAAAAGAGAGAACCTATACATAATTCCTTTAAGAATGGGAATCCAATTTTGTCTAAAGTTAATTAAAGCATCGTGTTTCATTTTATTCTTACGAACCAACAAGTCTACAATAAGCTTTACAGCAAATAAAGCTAAACCAACGCAGAACATGACAAAAACATAGAAAACCATTCCAGTAAGAAAGAAATTTGTAAATTCTATTTTTGAATTGTATGCAACACGTTTAATACCTCTAATAGTGACACTTGTTGAGTAAGATGAACGTTTTGCAAATGAAGACAAATGATCAGCTGGAACTAAAGACTTTGTAGCATCTATGGCAAAGTCAGATGTTGTATTTAAAGGCTGAAGGTCAGAAGAAGAATTTACATTACCATGCTTTTTCAAAAAGTTTGGAGCGAAAATAGATACGAAATAATATGCTTTCTCTAAAGCTCTTTTTGCCTTCATAGGAACAATTGAGACTTTAGTTCTTAATAAAGTAGAAGGGGTTCCTCCGGTTGCTTGAACGTACCAACTAAATATTGTTTGCATGAATCCTAAGCGAACTATACCCATAGACCATATATAATTTTGTGCCCAAGCGGAAGCTATAGGCGAAACACGATCAACAGCTTCCATATTAATAATAGCCACAGATTGAAAATATGAAAAAAGGGACAAGGAAGTAGTTGCAATATGAGCAGAGGTTGCTGAATAACCCATCATAGAAAAATACCCAGCAGTGAATAGAGCTACACCTGCAATAGCTGCAGTTACCCAACCTACAACCTCTTGCTGAACAGTTTTTCCATTTTGAAGTGTTGCTTCTATGCAGGCAACTTGTTCAAGAGTAGTTGTGTTAAGAATAGAGACTCTTACAATACCATCAAGATCTGGAACTGTATAAGCAATCGAAGGAATTTGCTTAGATACAGATTCTCCTATACTAAATCTTCCTGAAGTATCGATTGGTCCTGGAGTGATTGGACATAGTTGTTTGAAATTTAGACTACATGGATTTAAAGTTTCATTAATGATTGTTAAACCATATGCAATAACATATACTCTTGCAAAAACGTAACCATTCATTGTAGATGTGGATGTAATATCGAAACTTAAAGAACGGTTATTTACAAAATACGTACATGAAAAGTAAGAGGATGTAAATTGTGAACTGTCCATACATGTTGATAATGAGTTAGTCTTTAATAATTGCACAGCACTGCATAAATTTTGTGTAGGGATAATGAGAAGCAAGATTAAAGAAAAAAAGAAATTTGGAGAGCATTTTATTGCTTTTATAACGGAGTGAAGCATGATTATTTATTATTCAGTGGTAATAATATTAGTTAATAGTGAGTAATATCAATTTTTGATATGTACGGATAATACTAATTATCTAATGGTTTGTATGATATTGTTTTATGGTGTATCTATTGGTTTTTAAGTACTATATAAGAGTGCACTATAATGTTAGAAACGGGAAATATAATTAAACGAAAAATTTAAAATAAAATAAATAGGAAAATTACAATAAATGAATAGATAAATAATAAATAACATATAAAATGTTTAAACAATAAATTAAACCAATCTTTTAATAATAAATACTCACATTTAAATTTCTACTGCATCAATTAATTCAATACCTAATAAACACCATTTGCTAATTACTATTAAAATATTATAATATTAAAAATTAATGATAATATTAATATTATATGCTATCAATAATAAAAACAATACACAATACCAATATACTATTAATCCGAACTAGTAATAATAAATAATACCGACAATAGTACTATTTATTATTAAATTCAATTTTTTTTTTTTTTTAATATTGAATAAAAAAATACCAGTGGGCTGTGAAAATTTAGAAATTTATCTGTACAAAGGATAGGTTGTTATGGTTACATATAGATAATTAAGATGTTTTTTTAATTATTCTTTTTGTATTTTTAATAAGTTCTTTATTAAAAATTCTGGGGATTCTCAATTATTTTGTTGTTAGTATTGATTTTTGATTTTATACGTTTTTATTCTTTAAGTAAACCTGATAAATATTTTATTTGATAATAATAAGTAAAATAATATAAAATTAAATAATTTTTATTTTACACAATATAAATTAGAATTAGAATTATATGTATATATATTTTTTTTTTTTTTTTTTTAAAAAAAAAAAATATTGAACCCTATTTTACAACTACTTATATTGAATAAGTGCTGACGTATGTACAGTTTGCTTTCCTAATTAGTGCCAGGGATTAAAAATACAGTTGAGAAAAAAATAAAAAAAATGAAAAAGTATGAATTTTATTGCTATAGAAACATAATTTTAATTTGATAATTGTTTTTGGAAATGATTGGGTACTAAACATATACATTAAAAAATAACTCAACTGAATTATAAACTCCCAACGTTTTGATATTCAATGTAAACAAATGATAAATAAGAAAATATTAAGGAAAAAAAAAAGATTGTTATGAATAATTTTACAAATAAAATTCATTATAATTGTCTTGATGATTGTTTGCTGATATAAATAAGTACAATATGTACTAGTTATTACTATGATAGTTGTTATGACAATTGACATCATTTTCTTGTGCATAAGGTCATTTTATACTAGTGCATATTCAGATTATAGATTACTGATGACGAACCACATAAATAAAAACAAAACAAAAAGATCGACGAATAAAACTGCACTATTCTAAGAATACCAAGTATAACTAGTCATTGTATTTACCCCTCAGTTGATACTACTATCCATCTATTTATCATATGTATAAATTTAACATGTACTAGACAATCACATTATAATATGAATAATGTAAAGCTTATTGATTCAATAATTGACTTTTAAGCAAAACTACGTAGTTTATTATTTCATTGTATAAACTTTTAAATAATTTATCATATTTTAACATTAAAGCATTAAGTTGATTATGTATTTTTAATATCAGTAATCTTTGTTTCATTTTTAGATTTGAGTGTGTGGCAAGTTGTACAAGTTATAGGGACAACTTAAATGAAATGTAGTTCAAAGTATGGACTTGTAATTAATTTAATGTAGTTTTTTTATTTTTAATTTATAACCATTTTTTTTATTATTATCGAATTTTCATTATAATTACCTACACAATCTACAAATAAATATTAACGTAATTCATTTAGATACATACAATTTCATTTTAAAAAAAATATTTAATTAAACTATATACTAACCCATTAATAACTTTGAAATTCCACTGTAAAAAAAATAAATACAACGTTTTACAACAGATAAAATAATTTTTTATCAATATTTTGTAAAACAAAAAATTCATAACAAAAAATGATAGTAATAATAATAAAAAATAATAATATCTTTTTATCTTTTTATCTAGATAACCTGATATTATTTAAATTCTCATAGTAATCAATGTATTAAATTAACTATGGTATCAGGTTTCTGCAAATACGGTTCTGCGGTTCTGCGGTTCACAATTTTTTTGGTTTTCCAGTCAGTCCGGGTTAAAACAAATGTAAAACGGACAAAATACGAAAACTATCAGTATTGTAAAAATAAAATTATTTTTGGCTTATTAATCATCGTGATTCTGCAAACAGTTAAAGCTGTGATAGAAATTAGAAGGATGTTCTTTAAATCCTAAAACTTTGATTGTATATTGTTTTATTTGAAAATGTACAAGAAAATGATTTAAAAACACATATATTTAATTTTCTATTAGTTTATTCTAAATTTACACTACATAATTTAATTTTATTAGTTTATTAGACTTTTATTTCTTTATTTGGTTGTAAGACAAATTTTGTAAACTTTAGTCATGTAAGTTAAGTCTCATAAATGACGAAATCTGCAATTGTTTTCTCCCCAAAATTTTTGAATGTAAATTTAAAATCCAATGCCGTATCGCTTAGTATACTGTTTTCTAAGCTATTGAAAATTTCCAAGTAACTGCTATCTTTATTGAATTTGCTTTTATTAGTTAAATTAGACTCTAAATTAAACAACACCTTGGATAAATCCTGGTCTTTACTTGAAACTTGTGAAAAGGATTTTTCTTCAGATGATATTAAAGTAGATATTTCATTATTAGGTGATAAAAATAAAGGATCATTTTTTGAGATAAAAAATTCCAAGCATTGTGTATTAACAAAATCATAATATTCCTGCGAGTTTTTTTCTGTTCTTTTTTTCTTTAGAGAATATAAATGATTAGCAAGGAATGACATTTGGTCAGTTGATAATAACATTTCTATTTCTTTTTTGAAAAAGGATTTAATAAATTTTTTTATAAGTTTTCCGTATATCATTTTTAGAATATATTGGGTGATTAAATATGCGTTTGAATGGTTTAAATGTTTAATATGCAAATGATGCTTCAAGATAGACGATTATTGCTATGAGCGTTCTTTTTTTTATTTAAGGAAAAAAGAAAAATAAAGTTTAAAGTGGATATATTTATGTATGGGAAAATAGATTTATTTACGGAATAAAAAAAAAAAATGTATGCAAAATATTTAATACTTATTATATGCAGAACAGATTAAATCAAGCATTAAAAGCGGCAAAGCATTCAATAAGAGAATAAAAAATTTAAAATTTGAAAAAGATATATGCGTTACAAATCTAATAAAAAAAAAAAAAAAATGCTGTCAAAATATTATTGATGGATGCTTAATAATGCCGTAATGTAAACTTAATATATTTTATTTATAACAAGAGTAATTAAAATTGATATTAATTAAACACAAGGTGTTTTTTAATTTAACATATCATATCTTTATGCTATCAATAATACTAAAAATAAAGAGCAGATTTTTTTGTATCAAATACTAATTATAATATCCTAGGAAAATAAAACTAGTAGAAAAATCTAAGCTAACTTAATTAAAAGCTTTCAGAAAAATGTATAGCAGTTAATGTATTAAACCTTTACAAAAAAGCGTAAATTTTAAGGATACAAATGAAAGATTTTCTAATTTTCCACAAAAATCTGTGTAGTAGTAAACTTATAGAAATGAACGGTCAACCAAAAAAAAATTGATTGTTTTTTATTTTCAAAATGCAAATTTCTTGATGATATTAAATTTAGTATTTTATTCTAATTCAACAAATTGAATGACTTTAAATTTATATACAATATATTTCTAATAGATTTGTTCTTCTTATTGTTATTATAATATATTTTATTTTAATATATTACTATACAAATTTTAAGTCAAATATATTATTAATATGAAATTTAGTGCGAAATGATAAACATACGACTAAATTTAAGAGTAGTATACTTCACACGCGAGCTTTATTGTTAAAAATGTACAAATGAAGTTATACCAGCACTTTAAAACAGTGCATTAAACAAGGCTATTGATTTTATTATTTAACATTATAGTTTTAAAATTAAATGTGATTATGACTTTAAATAAAAATTTTCAATTAATAATGACGAATGACACTAAAAAATATTAAAATTAACAGGAGTATATCGTAATTAATTATAAATATTGATAGATTAAAAAAAAATTTCTTCTTGTAGCTTTAATATTTTTTGTCTTTTTTGTCTTTTTTGTCTTTTTTTTTTTTCTTTTCAACTATACTGGATGCCTTTATTTTGTCTTTATTACGTTTTTAATTACTCTAGTTTTTATTCTTCAAAAAATTCCCAAAACTATTTCACAGACACAAATAAAAAATCTTTGTTAATTTATCATATCCACAATATAATTATAATCGTATCTATCGATCAAAAGCCATGGGAATGTATTTAAATAATAGCCTAGTCTGGAACAAGCTTTGCAAAATTTAATGCTAATCATATAATGGTTAAAAAATTTATTTCAAGAGGAAAATTTTTTGAAGCAATTATTATAGAATAGAAAAGACAAAGGTTAACTAAAGAAAAAAAAAACAAATTCGAAATATTCTTTGATAATATCAAAAACAGAAAGTAAAATATTTTGAAAAGCGTTCTAATTTAAAAAAGGGTTCGGTTTTCCTTTCAACTTCTTCGAATAAAAGCAATTTTTTTTTCTAAAATGAAAGAAACTAAAATAAGTTTTAATAATATTTCAAAATATTTCATATCTATAAAAGATTCCAAAAACATATTTAAAAAAAATCGTAAATCCCAACTGGTACTAGATAATAATAGCAAATTTTCACTAAAAACTCATTAAGCGAAAATAATCTCAATAAGATATCAGACGTCTTTTTTTATATGTCTTTCATAAAATTTTTTTATTATATTTTTTTATTCTTTTGATAATTTTAATCTATTATTAACTAAATTATTTTAAAACGCCATTTAAATGTACAAATTTAGGTAAATTACAAATAGTTCATGTTTATTCGAAATTATAAGTTCGCAAATTTTCTAAATAATATTAAACGTATATACCTTTACGGTGTATCTACATCTTGTTTAGGTATTCCATTTCTATTCGAGGATATTTAATATTTCAACGAAAACTAAATAAAACTTAAGTACCGAATAAAATAATAAAAGCTTTTGGAATTTATTTGTATATAATAATTATAAATTTTTTAATAAATATAAACATATAAAATAAAACTATTTACTTATATTTATGAAAAATCTATATACATTCACTTCTCAGAAAATCAACCTAATTTTCTTATTAAAAATATATTTTAAATAAATACTTGCGTTAAAACAATATGCAAATTTATTTTAAAACTTTTTCTGACTATAATTTTTGCGTGGAATATTAAAAAATATTATTTAGTTAATAAATTATAAACCTTTTAGTTATCACTTTATTTATTAAGATTTTGTCTTAAATTTGCGAATGAAAGTTTTTTTTTTAATAATAACAAATATTTTTGTATTACTTAATGAACTTTAAAGATTAATTTTTAAATTCTTATTTTTCATATTATGTATGTTAAATTCAAAACTATTGCATTAACTTTTAGTTTTTTTTACTCAATTTTTTTTTTAAAAAAATAGAAAAAATATTATATTGTATTTAACGTTTAAGTAGAAATTTTGACTAATACCGATAGTATATAATTTAAGTTATAAGTGAAAATATTTTCTGGTAAAAAATTAATATAAAGAGCCTTAAACTTAGTGGTCTTTCGAAATTAATAAGATAAGCATCTAGGAACCTAGAGAGTTAATAGCGGAAATATAAATTCTATTTAGAGATTAAATACAGTGATATAGAAAAAAGTACTAGAGATGAAAATGATTCCCATCTTAACTCTGACTCACTATTACTAAGAATTATTTGAAACGAGAAGTATTATTACTTCTATTATTAAGTATTATGACCGGAACTTTAGTAATGAAATCAGTTAATACCTTAATGATATAGTTTGTTTGTAAAATTGGTATATTATCTATCACATTTAATCAGGATTTACTTAATATAAAACCCCAAATAAAGTAAATTTTTTTCATATATTCCCAAGAATCGGATTTATAGCGCTTTGTTAACTCAGCACCCTTATTTTTTTTTCTGTTAACTTTTATGAATTATCAGTTTTTTTTCGAAAGTTTTTTATTGCCCTTTTTTGGTTAATGTGAAAATATTTTTTTAGTACAAGTTCAATATTTTTTGATTTGCGACAAAATCTCAAATTTTCATTCTAAATTTTCAAAAAATGAACTAATTAGTACTATTTGAATTATCATTTTAAAAAATATATATATATATTTTTTATTGCGAAGCAAGGGACCATCACAATATAGTACTCTTTTTAAGATAAACAGTACTATTGTTATTATTCTTTTTTTTAATATAATTTTTGTAAGCGTAAAATATATTTCTTTAATGAATAAATTACAAAATAAGAATTTTGGATTAAATTGAACTTTTTTTCTTTTATTGTTTTCATTAAATGTACATTTTTTATTATTATTGTGAAGCAAAGAAGAGAGAGGAGGGTTGGAGGGTTCAAAAAAAAAAAAACTAGTATTTTCCTAAAAATAATAATTCTTTATATACGGGCTTCAATTTTGATTATATATTTTTCAAATTATAAATATTATTAATGGGAATATCAAATAAGATTTTGTTTTACAAAATTTTTGTATAGTATTTAAAAAAAGCGTTGCTTAATACATATAGGGAATCATCAGTTAAAGTTTTTTTAAATATTGATTAAATACTTTCACAAGAAAGAATTCTTGATTTATTATTGACAAATGTGTTACTAATCATTTTTTTTTTTAGAGAATACAAATTAATTGATAAAAAAGATTATTTTAAATGTGATGGTTAAAATAAATATACAATAAATAATATTTTTAAATAAAAAATAAATAATGATGATGCATGAAAAATTAAAAAGCTTTTTTTTTTACATTAGTTACACATAAGTTTGAAGTTGAATTTATTTACTTTTTTTTTTTTCCCACAAGTATATTATTTATATATTTATATGTAAATATTTTAAATGTAAATGCTATTTAATTTGAAGAACATTTGTGAAATAAATATATTTATTTTTTTTCCTTTTTAAATTCCCCCCTTTTAAATATTTTATTTGCAAAAGATCTCATTCAAGGAAATTTCACCATATTAAACTATTCCAAGTATATAAAAATTAATTATTTTAAGCAATATATAATCTTTTTATATAATTAATTTACATCAGTAGTGTATAAAATTTTTTAAAATTAAAATTGTGTCTCAGCACAAATTATATAAAAGAAAAAACTTAATTATCCAATATATTATGATTTCTAGTAAATCATTTGAATCAAATATAGAAAATAACATTATTTTTTTTCTTTCAAATACTTTTAATAAATTCTTGTATTCGTTATCAAGAAAGCGCGATGAGAAAAAAAAAATTTGTGGACGATTTTATAATATATTAATCATTTAATAGATCTATATTTTCATAATAATCATCAGAAAATAACCAATACCCAAAGTATTAAGCTACTATATATTACCATTATAAGCAATTAACAATTATCATGTTGGTTTCGAATCAAGTGCTTACCACTGACATTTTATTTTAATTTGAAGCGGCTTTAAAATTTACTTTATGAAATTAAATTATACATTTTTGTTTTGTTTTGTTTTATATAACAACTAACTAAGTTAAAATTTATGATAGTCTAAGAAAAATACAATATTGAAAATTATTTATGAAATCTTTTATTACTTATTATAGACTAAACCAGAAAACTTACTAAAAATGAAAAATAAAAATAAAAATAAGAATAAGAATAAAAAAAAAAAAAAAAAAAAAAAAAAAAAACACTAACACGTTAAAATTTTTTTGTTTTTGACCTTGGAATATGAACTCTTAATAATGTATTACTTTTTTTAATTCTATTGCAACTTGAATGCACTTTATTTTTTTTTGACTTGTGATTGAAATTTTTAGTTTCTTTATTCTTTTTTTTATTATTTTTTTTTGACTTGTGATTGAAATTTTTAGTTTCTTTATTCTTTTTTTTATTATTTTTTTCCTTTTCCATTTTATTTTTATCAACCCTTTTCCTCAAAGTCAAATTAGTTTTTTTATTACTAGGGATATAAATATTTTCACTCAATACTTGAATTAAAATATTTCTATTATTGCTACGAACCTTAGCATTTTTTTTTATTTTTATTTTTAATTTTTTTTGTTTTTGATTTTGTGTTTGTATGCATGATTTTATTTTATGAACTTTGTCTTTTTTAATTATATGCTGTATGTTTTCAGATTTGTCAGTTTCTTTTAAATATGAGTAATAAATTTTATTAATATTTTTTATCAAGTAACGAGAGCGTGTTTTTTTACCAAATAATAATGTAATAGTTAATTCGATAAGTACTATTAAAGATAGCCAGTATTTAACGCTTCCATTTTTTTCTAGCATAAAATCTGTATTATTTTGGGTGAGTATTTTTGTATTACGTAATTGTATTAGCCTTATTAAGGCAAAATTTTTAGCATTGTAAACAATTAAATCAGTAGTAATAAAGTTGATAGTAGAAGCATTATAATGATGCATAGTATTGGAAATAATTTGGGCCGGAATTGCTTTCAAAGTATATTCCAACTGTAAGACCAGACAAATAACTAAGCACAAAAGCATAAGGTTTTGAATGTAATAAATAGCATACATTTTTAATAGTGGTTTGATTATATAAACAATTAATAATCAAAGTTTTTTGTTTTTTTTTGTTTTGATATATTTTTATTAGAACTGATTGAATGCAGGATATTGAAAAGTTTGAAAATATAATTAAAAATTAAAATAATTTTTACTTGAGAGGGAAATAGCGGTATATTTATAGACTAAAAGGTTTACATCTTTTGAAAAAATGAAAAACTTAATTTCGGTAGTTTAAGAATATATTTAAAATTTTAATTAAAATGTATTGAAAAAACAGCTGGCAAAATTTTTTTATGATATTAAATTATTAATGTAATAAAATAATATTATTTTAAACTCATTTTCTTTATTTGCATTTATTGACCATTTGGTATATTAATATATTTTTTTTTAGCCATTTGAAATATACGGTTTTTTTAACAGGAATAAGAAGGATTTATTCAATTTTTTTATTTTTTATAAAATATGAATATTATTAGCATAATATATAGTATATTATTCATTAAAATTTATTTAATTTACTTTATTTATCATACTGAGAGTATGCTATTTATTTCACAAATTAAAAGAATGTGTTATTTTTATCATAATACATTTAAAGTAAAGTTAGATGATTCTAGTAAATAAATAAATTTTAATTATAAAAAAAAAAATAGTAAAGTATTATTTAACTACCTGACTTTAAACTGACCAACAACAAAACAACAAATAAATAAATGAGAATAATTAAAAATATAAAATTAGATAAAAATTTCAAAATATTATTTTTTTTATTCGATTTTTTTTTTTTAAAGTTTTTTTACGGTCATATATACGCTTATATCTTTTATCTTCTCTAACCATTTTTTTAGTATTCACGCTTAGCATTCTTTGTGTCTCCCAATATTTCATTGTAAATTTCATTCGGATTTATTGAAGTTTACAAAATTTGACTTGGAAGTTTATTTTGATTATCATTAATTTGATAATTATTATTAACAATATTAATAATTTTTTGCTTTATTCCAGTAATTTCATCCGACTTTATGAAACTCATGTTTGAATTTCCACATAATGAAACAGACAAATCAAGAACGTTTTCAAAGTCGAACCGTTCATTGAACAAATAAGCCATTTTAGGAATACTGCCATATGTATACCATTAATAAAATAGCTCTACAATTTTGTCCACAGAAAGAAAAGCATTATATTGATCAAATAGTGTTTCCAATCCTTCAAAGTCTTTACAATCAAACCATTTGTTGAAAAGAGAAGAAACCCCATCAAATTCAGAATATAAAAGTTTCATCAAAAAGCATTGAAACTCCCTCAACTTCTTAATAATCAAACCATGTGTTAAATAAATTAAATAATGAAAATATCTTTTTTAATCCCAAATATACAAAATATTCATCGAATAATTTTGCAACTTCTTTGATTTCTTCATAGTTGAACCATTCTTCAAAAAGTGAAGTTACACCATTATATTCAAAGTATACAAAGTATTTGTCGAAGAGTCCAGAAATCCCATTGAACTCGTCATAAATGAACCATTCATTAAATAACTTAGAAATTTTATATATTTCTGAAAAGTCATTTTGAATACAAATTATCTCAGACTCTTCTTCACTAATTTCACAATCAGATTCCTCTAAATAATCGGAATATTTGGAAAACTGAAATACAGGACGATATGCTACTAAGTGTAGTGCATCTGCATTTTTATAGCTGCTATAAAAATTTAAGTTAATAGTATTATAAACTTGCTTAGACATTGCAATAATTTTAAAAAAATTAAATAATGTTTTAGTAAGCAGAAGATTTATAAATTTAATATTGAATAAATGAAAAAAAAAGTAAAATTGATATAAAGGGAAAAGCAGACATACTTATATGCTGAAAGGCTCACCCCTTTTGAGTATATAAAAAAATAAATAAAATAAAATCCACTAAAATATTTATTTCAATTAAAATTATCTATTATAAATTTTCTTTAAGCTATATGCTAATTATTTGATGAATATTATAAAGCTTTTTAAAAATAACAGCTATGAATATATAGATTTCAAAATAAACTAAAGTTATTTTTATTAATTATTTATAGATAATAACTTTCACAATAAATAGAAATAATAAAAAATATTTTTTATTTTTATTTTGAATAATAGTTTTTACATTTTAAGTTATGATAATATCTTTAAACTTTTAATAACCCTTCTTTAAGTGTTTCAAATACATTTAATGAAATACTTGTTTAATATATTCTGATTACAATGTTTTGTAGTTAAAATAGAATTATTTACCAGCACTATAAATTATTTATGCTCTTTTTATTTTTTTATTTTTTATTTTTTTTTTCTCGTTGTTTATTTTTACTTGTTTCCATACTTTTTTTTTTAAACAGCAGAAAAAATATTTTTTTTTATAAGTATTTAATAAATAAACATGTAAACTGAAGCTTACTCAAATTATTTTATGAAAATTAAGAATAATATTTAAAATAAGTCTCAAGCTTAAATTTTTGAAAATAATGTTATAAAGTATTATTCAATAAAATATTTCATACAAATATGTGTTTGAAAAACAAGGCTTTCTAAATAATAATAGTTTTTTTCAAAATTTACATAGTATATTATGTTTTCTATATATATTTGCAATTTAGAGCTTAGTAAAAAATAGAATAAAAAGCAAAATAGAATATTATCTTTTAATAATTATATATTATATACTACTAAGAACTATTGGCGAATAAATAATTGTGGAATTATGTTAAAGAATAATTCAAAAAATTTTTTTATATATACTACACTTAAATGATAAAGCGTTCTGTCGAGACCTTTTTTTTATAATATTTTTTTAACAATATTTAAACAGCAATTTTTAACTCATATACCCGTTAAACTACAAGTTTTTTTCACTAAACAAAGATGCATTTAAAAATTTACTTGAAAAATGTTCAAAAGCTTAAGAATTCTCTCCAATTATTATTTTTTTCTTTAATATTAATACAAAATTTTATTAAAATTTCAAATAATAAAGCTTAATTCAATTTTGAGATGACATCTTAAGTATCTTCATCAATATGTATTTTATTATTTCCAACTTCATTATCCAATTGTTAACTAGAAGTTTCTAACAATAAAAGTGCTTCTGTACTATTTTATATTATGGTAAATTAGCCCCCGGAGCCCCCGCTCGCGGCTTTTTTTTTTAAACTATTAATATTTAGATCTTTTATTTTATATTGTTATCATATCAAACCTTTAAAAAAATTACTAGCATAACAATAAAATTATAATAATAAAAATAAAATAAAATAATTATTGTTAAGAATAGCTTAAAATTAATGAAACTAAGAAAGAATACTATATTTAATTATTACCTAGTTTCCTGGTTTTCTATATAGAAAAAACTTAAAAAAAAGTCAAATAAGAATCTAGTAATTTTTTTTTTTTATTTTTTTATTCTGGCTTTTAAAACATAATTTAGTTAATACTTGTTCTCAGGAGAAAATGATAATAATTTTGTCTAAAAAACCAAAATAAATATATAAAGTAAATAAAAACGAATATTATCTTTATAACTATTAGGCTCCTAGTCACTGTTTCAAGTGGAGAAAATAATATAAAAAACACTTTTTCTTTTTAAAAAAAAAGCCAGTATTAAAATGGGTGTTAATTAAGTAAATCACAATTTAAGCGCTTGCTTAAATAAAAAAAAAAAAAAAAAAAAAAAAAAAAAAAAAAATTGGGACCAAAAATTTGTTATTCATCATAATTAAAACAATTTCTCAAATCGTTTGCATTATTATTATATCAATATGATTTTAAAATAAAAATTATTCGAATACACAGATTTTAATGAAAAAAATACAGAAGATTAAGAGTAATATGTAAAATATGAGACTAAACCTCATTATTTTTGTTATTTTTGTTATTTTCTTTTAATTTTTCTAAATGTACTTTTGTTTCTTAAAGCTTTATAAAATTAGGATGACTATTTTACTATTCATTTTTCAACTATCCTAGTATTTTATAGAAAATAAAATTTTTTTTCAATAGTAATCTATTCCTAATTTTTCATAATGAACTGATATTTCAGCAGAAAAAAATTAATACGAGAAGTTCTTTATACTCTATTCTGAATAATATGAATCTATTTTTGATGAAATCGCTTTTTCAGCGAAATCAAAAAAAATTTAAGCCAAAATATTCAATACGGAATTAGTTTAAACTTTAAATCATTCTAAAAACAAAGATAAAACTACTAGAGAACAAAAAATAATATTTTCTAATGTGAAGTCGGAGTATTTTAAATTTATTATAAAAGCTGGAAGATCTTCCTCATTTTATCGCAAACAAAAAAAAAAAGAAAAACTGAAAAGAGAATATATTCTTTAGAGATATTTATAGTGTCTACTAAATCTTTGCGTAATGATAATCTTTCCTATAATCACATAGATTATATTACTATTTCTTATAATAGTTTTTTTCTGACTTAAATATCTTTTATGATAAATTAAATAAAACCTCTAAAAACAATGTAAATTGCAAACACAATAATGAAGAAAATGAAAATGAAAAACATTTCGTAGATAATAATTCAAATAGTAATAATACAAATAAAAAAATTTATGCGTAATAAGACAATACTTTTTTCAATAACAATTTATTTTTACTATTTCATATCTATTACGAAAAACAAATCAGCAACTGATGCCAATATCGATTTCAATTATATACAAACATTAGCACAATAATAATATTATGGTAGAACAATTTAAAACTGTGAATTAGATGAAAACTATTATTTATTTAAATTATCATTTTAAACTGTTTATATTTATATTAATATTATTATTGTTAAGTAATTATGTTTCTTTAAAACATTTTCTACATTTTTTGTAAGATTTTCATTTATTTTATATGTATTTTTAATAGGCACTAGAATAATGAAAGTTAAGTACACATAAAATTGAAGTAAATACAATTGAAGCTACCTTTAATTAATTTTCTTTAAAATTTAAAGTCAACACGAAAAATAAACGAGAATGAAACTAGGGGTTAAAAACCAGAGATTATCGAAAAAAATTAAAGAAGTAGTGAATTCTGGTTCAATCATTAAGGTATAGTCGCAGTTTTCAAAAAGTTTTGGGTTAAAAACCATATATTTTACCATAGTAACTGCAAGAAGAAAAAAACAAGGTCGAAATAGTCTTCTATACTGTTCCTTAATATTAAAACAGAATTCTTGGAATTCTGGATGTTACATTTGAATCTCAATAACTGATCTCATGTTTTAAATAAGACCTTTATTTTAATTATTTTAATTGTTTTTAATTAGACGCAAGTGTTTTATCTATATGAGTATTTAAACTATAATTTTAGAAAAAATAAACATAATTACATATAATATAATAAAAATATTTCAGCAAAAAGATATTTCTGGTTGATAATAGCTTTCAGTCATCGGTAAGATATATAAAGTTATTTTAGCTTAAATCATCCAATATATTATGCAGTTGAAAAATAGGAAAAATATTTTTGCACAGATTGGAACTATAAATATCCTATAATAATAAATTAATTATAAAAGTTAATAGTTGATAAGAAATAATAATTAATTATACAATTCAAATGGAAGAACCAAGACCATCCTTTATATTAAGAGGACATAGTAAAAAAGTAGATACAATAAGTTTTAGTAAAAATAATTTGTATCTTTTGTCATGGTAATATAAGCCTTTGCTATTATTATTTTAAAATTAAGTATTAACAGGTATTCTTTAAGTGATGAGAGTGGTTTTGCATTTGTATGGTCATTAGTAACTAGAAGACTAATTTTATCATTTAAGGCGCATGATAATTATGTTCTCAAAGCTACGTGGTATAGTAAAAATAAAGTTATTACGTAAGTTTCTAACATAAATTTTTAGTTTAATTTACTATATTGATAATTTAGTTGTTCATTTTTCATCTGTATGTATTAATTTTTTAATGTATTAATAAAATTTTAGTTACGCGAAGGGTGGAGAACTTAAAATATGGGAACTGAATTTATCCATAGAGGATAATATAAATTCTATAAATAAAAACAATGAAGAGCAAAAAAAGCGTTTTGTTCTTTTATATTTTTTGAAAGTGAATAATCTGAGTTTCTGTAGATTTGCTTTATATGGTTGCTACATAGCTATGCCAAATGTAGATAGTTCTCAAATGGTAGGCTTGTGTCTGAATTTGTTTGCTCCTAAATACACTATTTTATTATTATTGCTAACATTTCTTATCAGGTTGATATTATTAAACTATATAAAAATGAAGACGGAATGAAAAACAAAAAAATATTTAAAGGAATTCAAACAAATATTGAAAACCCTGGATTAGTAATGGCAGTTGAATTGGCAAATCAAAAACTAATAAGTGGATATGAAAATGGGCATGTATTTGTATATGAAATTGATTATGACAAATTAAGTTGTAAATTATTACATAGTGTCAAGGCACATAATGGACCTATCTTATATTTAGCCTTAAATCTCAAGGATGATACATTTATAACATCATCATCGGATAAAAAAATAAATAAATATTCATTATGTTATGATGACACAACCAAAGATAGAAATATTATAATAGACACGTATATAATGAGACATGCGGGGTCATCTTGTTTATCAATAAGAAATGATGGTAAATTATTAGCGATTTCAGAATGGAGCGGAATATTGTACTTATTAGAATACAAAACATTTGCAAAGTTAGCTGAAATTGAATCAGTTAGCTCAGAAAATGCTTCCGGCTCAGCTTCTAACTCTAATTGTGTTGATTTTGGTCCTATAATACCACTAAAAGACGTCAATGAAAATCTTATTTCTTTAAACTCAGAAAGTTTAAACCTGAGTCTTAAAAATGATCATAATTATGATCTAGCGATTTCTCTCAATCGCAATCGCATAAAAAATACCATCAAGCAACATTGGCTTGCTATTGGAGGTTTTAGCAAAATATCACTTTATAATTTATATTAGGTTTCTGTTGTTTATTACGTGGGAGGATTACAAAATAAGCCATTAATTGGATGGAAAGTTTTTTTATTTTTTTTTTTTTTATTAATAAAATTCAAACTTTAATTCGTAAATAAAATTAAATCAATAGAGCTATTTTTGTTAGTGTGTATCTAAGCTTAAATTATTAATAATATAATAAAAAAAAAAAAAAATAAAAAGAAAAAAATAAAAAATAAAAAAAGGAATCATAAGATATTAAAAGAAATATTGCACTAAAACACGTGACAAACGGTTTTTTAATTAGACCCATAAAAATAAGAAGACGTGACTCGGCTTAGAATTTAATTTCCTATGAGTATTATACTCATTTATTGAATATTTATATTTATTTATTTATTGTATTTATTAAAATTATTATCTTTACTATATTTATTGTATTTATTTTATTTCTATGATTAACTTGGCTATACTATGCAATTATTAGTAGTCATCAAATTTAGCCAAGAATTTTAGGCAGACTTTGTACCCCATGCTCATCGTCAAAGATAACCCTAATTTACATATTAAAGTAGACTTAGTTTAATAAAAGAAAAATGAAATTTTAATTATTCTATTTCTGTTAATATTGTATGATATTCCGTCCGTACTTGACTCTTTCTCAACGGTATTGCAAATTTCTTTATTTTTTTCACGATATGTTGACTATTTTTATTATATTTACATATAGTGTACAATTGCGAGCTTTTAGACCCTTTTAAACATACGATATTATGTAATAATGCAATAAATATTATTAATTTACTAGCTTAATATGTGCATTTACAGTATAAACAAATTGTAAATTTTTGAGCCGCGATGACGTGCTCATGTATTTTTGTAATTTTTTTAAATATTTAATTTTTAATTAAATATAAAATATTCCGTCTTTAAATGTTACCAACAAGTTGGTTTACTAGATTAATATATAAATAGAGCTTAGTCGAGTAGATTTAAACAAACTTTCTTTTTTTTAATAAAATATAATATAATCAGATAAATTTATAAATATAATAAACACATTAAATATATTAAATATAATAAAGCACAACAAATAAAATAAACATATATAAATAAATCTCATTAAACAATGCGTAAAGAACAAGATCTCGAAGCCCAGAGTTTGGACTCGGTATCGAGCTTGGATTCGAGCGTATCAAAAATTTATGAAAAATCTCCTAAAACAGCAGAAATTAATTCAATAAATGGATCCGGGTTAGAAACAGAATCAGATTCATCTAGTAATGAATATCAGCCGATTAAAAAAAATGAAGATAATTTAAAAAGATCTCTTTCCGCTGCACAAGTAAATCTAATCGCAATAGGTGGTACAATTGGCACTGGGCTTTTCCTTGGTTCGGGTAAAGCATTGGCAAATGGTGGACCAGCGTCAATTTTAATTTGCTATGCAATTGTTGGTGGTATAATTTATGTAACAATGCAATCGCTTGGCGAAATGGCAACATTAATTCCAATAGCGGGTTCTTTTAATACATTTGCATCTAGATTTGTCGATGAAGCACTAGGATTTTCCATGTCTTGGAATTATGCCTTTAATGATATGGTTTCAGTAGCGTCTGATTTAGTTGCTGCGCAATTAATTATTGATTATTGGAATAAATCATTCCCTTGGTATGCCGTTTCATTAATTATTTGGGCTTTTGTTGTAATAGTTAATTTTATATCAGTTAAATGGTATGGCAGGTTAGAATACACTTTATCATTGTTAAAAGTTGTTACAATTATTATATTCATCATTATTGGTATTGTTGTTAATTGTGGTGGTAATGTAAATAATGAATATATTGGTGGTAAATTTTGGCATATTGAAGGTGCTCCTTTCCATAACGGTATTGGTGGGTTTGCAAAAGTTTTTGTAACTGCTTCATTTGCTTATGGTGGTACAGAATCAATAGCAATCACAGCTGGTGAAACAAAAAATCCTACAAAGACAATGCCAAGAGTTGTTAAAAATGTATTTTATCGCATTTTGTTATTTTATGTCCTTTCAATGCTTATTATTGGTTTAAATGTACCTTGGAATTATCCAAATTTATCTACAAAAAAAACAACAACTTCTCCTTTCACAATTGTATTCACTATGGTTGGTTCAAATGTTGCAGGTTCTTTTATAAATGCCGTTGTATTCACTTCCGTTATATCTGCTTGTAATCATGCCTTTTATGCTGGTACAAGAGTTTTATATGCAATTGGGGAACAAAAACATGGTCCAAAATTTATTACCTATTTAACCCCACAAGGTGTTCCATGGGTTTGTATTATTATATACGCAATTCTTTCTGGTTTATTATTTGGTGCTTCGTTTGTTGGTGCTGGACAACTTTGGACTTGGTTACAAAATATTGTTGGTGTATCAAATCAACTGTCCTGGATTTGCATAAATTTAACATCCTTAAGATTTAGAGCTGGCTTAAAAGCACAGGGTATGGAACATATTTTAACTTTTAAAAATTGGACATATCCTTATGGACCACTAATCGGCTTGATCCTTAGTATTTTCATTGTGTTAATACAAGGCTGGGATTGTTTTAAACCATTTAATGTTGTTGATTTTGTTTCTTATTATCTGGAAATCCCTATATTCGTAGTTATGATTTTTGCATGGAAACTAATTAAAAGAACAAAATTTGTCAAAGTTTCAGAAATGGATTTCGTAACTGATGTTTATATTGAAGAAAAAATCCAACATGATGAAATAGATATAGATTCAAAGGATTTCAAGAAAAAGAATTGGTTTAAAAAATTTAGACTTGCTATGGAATATGTTTTTTAAAAGGAAATGACTTATATTATTAATGTTTGAATGATCTAAGTTTTATTTTAATGTTATACTTTAATGTTTTATTTTTGAGTTTCCATTTTTTTGATTTCCAACTTTTTTTTTTTTTATAATTATTATATCATTTTTCCATTTTAATGACAACAGGGGTGTTTATAGTTTTCATGTATATTATTAAAAATATTTAATTTATGTTCTTTATTCAATTTAAATTCTTTTTAAAAATGTGTCATAAAAAATCTTTTAGTAAATTACTTTTATAAGATATAAATATCTTTATACATTTAGCACCATGTTATTTTTAGGCGATGGAAATATTTTCATATTATCCTGCTCTTGAGGAGTCAAAAATGCTGCAATTGCATCTCTCCTACTTGTAAAAAAAGTCATATTTTTAACCTCCCAATCATCTTGATTTTTTCTATCAGGTTCAGCTAATCCAGGTATTTTATACTGTGGATACCACCTACCACGGAGTGCTCCTCCTTGAAGCTGTACAACTTCGTGCAGTTTATTAACAAGTTTAAATGAACCGTGTATAGCTAAGTGTGGTGGAATTGGTTTGGGATTTACATACGAACTCTGAGATGGTTCCAATGGCTGAAAAACATCTCCATTAAATGAAAGCGTACGTGCCGACGCTGGGAGAGTAAGAGATGCTCTAATTTCATCAGCCACAAATATATCTAACTCGTCATAATTATAATTTTTATCTTCTCTTTTAAGCAAGTCATCCTCTTGTGGTTTTACTGGTTTTTTTTGTTTTTGTTTTTTTATAAACTCAGTTAATGTCATTCCCGAATTTTTACCACCTGCTTTGTTAAAACTACTTAAATGTTTTTGACTGGTTTTGTGATTTTCATGCATTTCTTCATCACTATCTTCGTCATCAGATTGGTCTGGCTCTATCCAAACAGGATCTCCACACCAAATTTTTTCAGTACCAAACCAACACCCTGCAAAAGCATAATCTTTACGATCAGGATTATCAAGGTTGGGTGTGGGTTGTTTGAGAGAATCTACAGCAACATGCACTTGATAAGCAGACCATAAACCTTCTCTTTCTTTTTGATACTCGACTGGATCGATAAGACCGTATACTGACCATGTTTTTGAAATGCTTATACCAATTACAATATCTCTTGGTAATAGCTTCCTTGAGTATGGTGCACTACCAACTCTCGCTTGGTCCCTTATTTCATCAATTTTACTTAGAAAAGGAGTTATTTCAAATTCCTTAATTTGAGTAAAGATTCTACTGCTACCCAATAATTGTAAAGTATATCCTTGTAATAAATTAGTTTTATTATCTGAATCTGAAAGAGCCCGTGCATCTTTAACTCTATTAGTACTATTGTTATCAACAATAAAAGAAGCCCACATTTCTTCATCAGGAAGAGGGCGCTTAATGACAAGACAGGCATAAGGAAATTTTCTATCGTCCTGATTAGCATCTAATAAAACAATTTCTCCAACTCTAAACCAACCGCCAGCAGGTTGTATATCTCTATTTTTTTCTTCAATTAATGCAAATCTCATAATTGGATAATCCTGTTTAATCATTTGAACAATCTCTTTATTTGTTGGTTCAACTTTTTTTAATATAGGTTTTTCTTTCACGTACGCAATACATAAATTACATGTACATAAGGATAAGCTATGAATATTCGCCGAAACTAAATAAATTAAGTGCTTTGAAAAATCATATAAATCAAAAAAAGAATTACCACTTGGATGACCAGCAACAGCAACGTTTTTCATTCTTTCGTTAATACTTATTGAATTAGCAGATGAATCATTATCTTGATTAATTTTTTCAAATAATTTATAACCATTTGGAATAAAATTTAAAATATAATTTCCTTTTCTATCATATTGACCTTCTTTTTCATGTCCTTTTACTAATTGTGAAGCCAAAAATTTTCTAACATTAGTATATAAAGTATCATATTTTGATAATGGTCTATACTTTGAGTTTAAGCTTGAATTTGAAATTTGTTCATTTTCTGATGTGGAATTATCTTCTGATTTTGAACTTGCTCTTGTTCTTTTTCTTGATCCTGAAATAATATCAATAGAAGAATAATCCTCTGTTCCATCAGAAAAAATTATTGAAATTTCATAATTAACAATATCTTCCTTCAGTTTGCTTTGAGGACGGCGCCTGAATTCCATCTTGTTTACTAATAATTATAAGTCAGTAACAATTTTAACCATATAAACAAACAACATACACCTATATCCCAATTCAATTATGGTGCATAAGCTTTGTATTAATAAAGTAATACGTTTAATTGTCCTTCGTGTACTATAGTATTCAATATCTTTATAGCAACGGTTGCAACACAAGGTTAAAAGTTAAATAGGGTAAAAAATAAAAATAAAAAAAAAGCTGATTTATTAAGAAAATGATTTCTTAAGTTATGTAATTTTCAGAATGAAATAAATAATTAAATTTAGTATTGGAATTATTATTTGTTTTTCCTTTTTATATTATACAGAAAGTACAAAATTAAAACTTAAGTTGTGTAAATTTCATACCAGATTGAAAGTACATAGATTAAAGTAAAAAATAAAAAAAATAAAAAAAAATCAAGAAATAAATCCTATTTGAAACTAAATTAGTACAATAATAAAATGATGGGAATTAAAGGGGATAAGGAGGCTAGCAAAAATTCTATAGAAGGAAATCTAAATGGCGAAGAAAATTCAAAAGAAATTCCTAATGATGCAAGATTACTTCATTTGGTTTTAGCTTCATTAGGAATTACAGCCTATGAAGATCGAGTTCCTCTACAGTTAATGGATTTTGCACATAGTGAGTATTTTTTGCATATATATTTTTGTGGTTTGATTATTTATTTATTGTATAGTATTATTATATGTGTATATATATTTCATAATACGGGTGTATTTTTCATATATTTTCATATATTTTCATATATCTTCATATATCTTCATATATGTGCTAGTATACTAATTTTACATAGGATATGCACATTCTGTTTTACAAGATGCGGCTGTATATTCAGATTATTCAAAATCCAACACAGGATCTAATAGTCAAATTACACCAGAGGATATAAGATTAGCGGTTGGTGCAAGAATAAATTATCAGTTTAAACCAGCTCCTCCGAAAGAACTTTTATTAGAACTTGCGGCTGAAAGAAATAAAAGAGCACTCCCCATTATTCAGGCTGGATATGGTCTCCGTCTACCGCCAGAGAAATATTGTTTAACAGCTAAAGATTGGAATTTAGATGATGAGCCTGAGAATAATGATTCTGTTATTAAAAACTGTAGCATATAATATGAAATCATTGTTTTTTTTTTTTTTTTCTTGTTTTGGTTATTTATTGTCATTTGTTATTTTTAGTTAGTTACGGTAAATTATTAAATTGTATTAGTTAGTTAGTTTATTTGCATTTGTTATTAATTAATTCTATTTTCTTTATTAATTTTATTCACATTACTTATAATTTATTTACAATTCGTTTAAAACTATAATTAGTTTTAATTTCCATTACCAGTAGACTTTTTTTGTGCTTCGATTCTTTTTAACTTTTCATACAAAAATTCTTCTCGTATTTTGTATTGAAGTTCATCAGTAAATTGAGAATTTATGCATGTACTTAAATCAAGTTTCTCTTTTTTGCATTTCCATAATATAGATACAGTTCTTCCTCTGACACAATATACAAAATCTTCGAGTTGTTTACGACATAATTCCTGAGCGGCTTCTTGTGATCTTTTTACTATTTCTGCCTCCTCATGGGGAGAAAGAAAATATCCTGGTACGCTTTTCTTTTGATTTGCATCTGCCATTGTGTTTTATATTAGCTTGTTGATTTGGTTTTTGATTTTGGTAATTGTCTGTTCAATTCGTAGTTGTAATTTTATTTTACAATGTTTTTAATTGCAGTTACAATTTAATAGCCTATTATTTATAATTTTATGAGATATTTATTATTTAACACCTTTATTTATATTTATATTTATTTTTAATTTTTTATTATTATTATAACACTTCCGAAGTTATAATTATATTTATTTTACATCAATTTCGAATTTAATTGTTACCGAGTATATTCTACATTTACATAGTAACTGTGAAATACTGAAATATGTACTGTTTTATTTTTTCTTATTTGTATTAATTAATATTTCATACATAGATACTTTTATTTAAGCATATTTGTGAATACTTTTTTAATTCAATTTTTGTCTTTAGTGTATGATTTTGTTTTTAAGAGTTTTTCTGTAGAAAAGAAAAAAAAAAAAAAAAAAAAAAAACTTGTGTAAAAAGAATATACATATCATATATATATGTAAGATAATATATAGGCATACAAATAAGAATATAAATTAGCATAAACGTATAAATTTATACATGTATTAATGAATTCATGTGTATGTGTGTTTATATGAATACACATCTTCACGAAAATAATTAAATTTCAATTGTATATTTGTATTCTTTACAGTTTATAAACACTGTACCTTAAACGTATTATAGTCTATATAAAATGTTTATAGAAAAAGGTCAAGATAGTATAAAATCGAATAAATATACAAGAAAAAAGGCATTGTCAGAAGCTCTAAATCGTTTTCACCCTTACATATTATATTTTACTAATAATCAAGCTGTAATCAATGCTTTTATATATTCCCTAGCTGTAAGAAATTTATTGTTTTGTTATATTTACAAATCTAACTGATTACTTTTTTTTTTTTTTTTTTTTTTTTTTTTTTTTTTTTTTTTTTTTTTTTTTTTTTTTTTTTTTTTTTTTTTTTTTTTTTTTTTTTTTTTTTTTTTTTTTTTTCTCTCTCTCTCTTGTTTATTTACATCTTTTTTCAATCTAGGGAATATTATTCTTTTATCACCACAAATGTCTTTGGAGATACTATATTATAGTATTATTATTCGAAATAATATTAATCTTTATGATGCAGAGTGGATTCATTCCTTTAATTGTACCAGCTACAATAATGATTGATACTGCGTTTTTTGGAGTATGCGGCATATTATATTCATTTATGTATGCATTCCTCCAAATTATTCAATTTGCAGATTATTTAACTGGGATATCGATAGCACCGAAATCTATACGACAAACATTTAATACTGTATTAGAATTAAATGGTTATAGTCAATTTGTCAATAAAGGATTAAAAATGGCTAAAATGAAAAAAAAAATTGATAATCAAGATGATGGTTTTGTTAAAAAAATATCCTCGAAATTATCTTTTTTATTAGACAATTATATGTGGGCAGAATATTTCCCAGGAACACCATCAGAAAGCTTGATTGCTCTCTTCGGTTCAATTTTAGATATTTTTATAACTTTTTCTGCAAATGTATTCCCTATAGGAGGTCGTCTTATTTTAAATATATTACATAGTAGAAGAAATGCCAGATTACTCCATATGCAATATTTTTATTTAAAGGGTTATAACAGTAATGAAATCAATCAATTTTTATTAAAAAGAAATATAGAATATAGATGGTTCGGTTTTATATCTGGAATAATGAGTTCAATTCCAATCCTCGGAATTTTTTTTTATTTCACTAATACTATCGCTGTAGCTTTATGGGTAATTAGTACAGAGCAGCATGAATCACTGCCATTTTTTTTCGATTTAGATCATGCTGAAAAAATTTCTCCTTTGATGAAAAGAAAGGTGTCATTTAAAGTAAAATCCAGAAGATCTTTTGCTTCTACTTCTTATAGATTTTAACTTCAAATTAATAGTAAATATTCTTTTTAAAAAATAGAAATTAAAGTAATAAAAAATAAATAATTAATTAATTTTTTGATAAATCTTTTTTTATAAATAAATATAATATGAAATAAATTAATAAGTATCTTTAACAATCTTCTATACCAGTTTTTATTTATGGTCAGTTATCGTTTTCATATATATACTTCACAAAAAACCCTTTTAAATAGTATAATTGGAAATATTTCCAGAAATAATAGAATAAAGAGTAGATCTTTCTTCAATTGATAAATTGTTAAAAACCTCTTCTAAAGGACCAATTTTTTCATTAAATACATTAATAAAAAAATGATAAATAAGTCCTTCAATTGTGTCATCATTATATTTGATACTATTAGATAAATCATTTACGGCTTCTGAAACAAATTGCATAAAAGAAATATTACGGAATTTGTCATTGTCATTTGTATCAACATCTTCCCATTCATCGTTGTTCCCATTATTCTTTAATTTTTTACCTCCACCCACATGATTATTTTCTTTGGCTCTTTCTTCGTCTCCTACTGTCGTAACATTAAGACCTAAATACTCCATAGCATCGGAAGGTATAGAAAACCCAAACTTGTCTTCCGCTGTTTTATCATCATTAATCCTTGACTTGAACTCTATTAATAAAAGTTTACAAATCTTAACGGCAGCAGGAATACGTAAAATTTTGATTTTTGTTTTAGCATCTAACTGTGCCTGTCTAACACGCGAACGAGTTAATATTATATGCTCATCATTTTGGTTTAGTCCATCATCCAAAATTATTTCAGAATTTATTAAAACATTATAAATACGTTGATCGTTCATCAAATACAGGTTACAAATTAACTCTATGTTTTTCCTCAACTGATCATAACTTCTTCCAATTTCGTATGAATCAATTATTGCTCTAATGAATACTTCCAAACCAGTAATAGATGCAGAAAAGCCAGATCCATTCTTATTAGAATTGGAATGAAGATTTAAAAATGCAAGAAAGTTTATAACATCATGAGGAGATTTTTGCAAAAGATATGAAAATACAGATGCAAGTCCTTCGGTCAATAAAGGATTGTGAGAATGTAAAAGACGTCTAGCTGTTTCTGTAAGCAAAGGTTCCATAAATTCTTGAATCAAATCAGCATATGCCTGTAAAAAAGTTGAAATTAAACTACCTGCCATAAGAGCTTCAGAATCACTCAACTGAGGACTAAGTAATCTAGAAATTAATTCTAAAACTAATTGAATGCCATTTTTATCTTGTAAATATTCAGAAAAGTTATTTGCATTAGGAAACGACGATGAAGAAGATGAATATAATGCAGCATGTTCAAATGATGATAAATTCTGATGATGGAAATTTTTTACTTGTTCAGGATCATGAGAAATCAACTCTTTGACATTAATAGTTGCATTTTGAAGTATTTCATTGTCGTCAGATTGCATGATAATAGCTATTAATATAGGTAAAACACGATTGACAAAATTAGGAGGTAATGGCGAAGGACCATTAGTAATTATGACTTCCAAGAAATTCATAATCATGGAAGAAGTTGCCGAGTATTGAGCCGAAGAGAGAGATTCTATTGCATCTAGTAGAGGCGAGAGCGCTAGCGTACATAAAATAACATACCTCTCACCACTACTATTTGACTGAGTAACTTGTTCTATTACATCATGAACTTCCATTACTAGTTCCACATTTGAAGGGTCCTTTGCTGCAGCTTGGAAAAGAAGAGGGATAAATATAGAGCTTTGATTTAGATTAATCACTAATGGGTCAATTTTAGCTATTTGTTGTAAAACTTCAACCAATAAAATAGCAATATCGCCTTGCGCAAACGGCAAAGTTTGTTCTATAGCGCTATAAATAAGAGGTAATTTTTCAATATTATTATTATGCGGTATAAAATGAGCGTATTTTTTAATTGAAAGAAGAGTACTTAATATAACTATTGGAGAATTTTTTTCTGAACTATTTGACACATTGTTTAAAATTGAATCGTACATATCTAGTGATAAAGAAACGCTTATAATATCTTTAAAAATATCACCAATTTTAGCAGAAACTAAAATAGCACGTGATTTCAAAAGAGGATCGGGACATTGTAATCCATATTTAATAATGTAAAGTATAGAAGTCAATTCTTGTTCGGAAAGTGAGTTACGTAGTAAATCCTTATCATCTATATTTACTAATACTAGTTCAAATACACATAAAGTAGCTTCTAGCAATCTATAATTAATAGAATTGGAATATGGTACTAAAGCAAAATTAGAGAAAGTTTTTTGAACAAGATTTTTAACTATAGAAAAAAAATCTAAATTATTTGAGTTTTCGATTAAACTTGCAATAAATTCGGATGCAGAATACCGTAAAGAAAAACTAGTGGATAATTCCATTTCCTCAGAAACGAATTGGGTAGCATCTTCTTGCCAAGACTCATACAAATCATCTGGTATATAAGAAGCATAAACAGCAATATTTATTGCTTCAAGCAAGCTTTCGTGACTGGGAAAAAGAGCATCGAATAATTGTTGTGAAGACAAAGCAGTAGTAAATAAAGAAATATTTTCTTGTAAAACCGAACTTAAAGAATAATTTGATAAGGAAGAAACTGTTTCGAAAGTTGAACTTAAATTATTTTCAGATATGACTAATGAAAATTGATTATAAAACTTTTCCGTAGAAATATAAACAGATTTAAATATAGGGGCTAAAGATTTTAAAATAGAATACGAATTAAATAATAATCTTTTATGAAGAAGTTGTATAATTTCTGGTATTTCAGTAAATAATTTCTTAGTTGCATTTAATGATTCATATAAGATAGGTAAAGCGTTTAGTAAATATGATAAATCTTCTTTTGTTGGTGGAGAAAAAATTGATGATAAAGTGTTTGAAATATGAGAAGAAATGGAACTAAATATATTTAAAAAATATTCGAGCCATTTTGAAACAATTTGGCCGAACTTGTCAGTTGCTAAATTAATATCTTGTGTTAAAAAAAAACCAGTTGCAGAAGTAAAAGCAGATATAGAAGAAACTCTAATACTTAAATTTCTATCAGAATCAGATGCAAGGGAAAAAAGTTCGGATAACAAAATAAAAGAAACAGGAAGAAAATGTTCAGGAAGCAGGGTTGTTTCTAAAATATCTTCTAAAATAGCAAGAGTGCCTAAAACTGCATTGTCATTTTTGCTACAAAGTCTTACATTTAGTTCGTTAAGTAGGTATGGCCATTCATCTGGAAAATCAGTTGACGCAATTAATGAAACAATTTGCGAAGATAAATTTCTTATTTTAACATGACTTGATTCGACTAAAGTTAATAAACTAGATTTTAAATTGTTTTTAGTTTTAATTGGTAAGGGAGGACCGACAAAGGATTCCAAACCAATGGACCAATTTCGATTTATAATTTTTTTTAAAAAAATCAAAGCAGCTTGTCTTAATGATATGTCAATGTTATTAAAATTATTTTCATTTTTATCGTTTAGTACTATGTCAATTAAACAATCACACAATTCGGAAGGGTTTGAGCCCAGTAAATCGTTTAAAATTTTCTCTCCAAATAAGCGTTCCTCGTTATTAGAAGAGAGTGTCTTTGCTAGATTTTCCAAGACATAACTTTGTCGTTCCATGTGTGAAATAATTATACAATTAAATAATTATAAAACTATATAATTAATATATAAGAATTAAATGTTAAATAATATAATAAATTAAACTTGAATAATGATTAAAATTAATAAATATTATTAACGTTTATAATTCGAATGTAGTAATTAAAATCCAACGGCGGGTGATTAATCGCGCTAATTTAAAATTAGTTAGTAAACAATAATATGTTTGTGTAGATTTGGTTTCCAATGAACTTTCCCTTTTTTATTTTTTTTTTTATTTATTTATTTATTTATTTATTTATTTATTTATCTTATATATGCTTATTTACATATTTAAATATTTAATAACTGAATTTTTAAAATTTAACTATTAAATAAATAAAAAATTAAATTTTGACTATTACCAAAATATATTTTTAGTTTATTTCTTGTCCCTTATTTAAATCCTTTAATTGAATACTTTTCCCTTTATATTATATCGCTTACTCCCAAATAAAACTAAATAATAAGTTTTTACAATGAATTAAACGTATTTACTATTTAATACGAAGTAAAAATATATAAAAAAAAAAAGTCGTTGTCAAGCAACGACCTAAGAAAAACTAAATTAATTACATACAAAAAAGGAAAAACAACATTTCCACCAAAGTAAAAACACAACAAAACGCTGTTCATTAATAACTGAAAAATAATAAATAATATATGATAATAATAACAATAACAATATAACAATAGTAATAATAATAATAAAACGATAAAAAAAAAAAAAAAAAAAAAAAACAGCATTAAAACAGCATTAAACCAACATTAAAACAACATTAAAACAATATTAAATCAACATTTTAAAAAAATATAAAACAACAACAAATTTATTAAAAAATTTAAGAAAAATTAATGAAATTTAACAGAAAGTCATACTTTTATTAAAAAACTTTTTTTTTTTTTTATTGTTTTTTTTTTTTTTCATTTTTGGATCTTTAGGTAAATATTGTTTGTTATCTATTAGTAATTTATTTACTTTTTTTACGGTTGTTATGGCAGTTTTTACTTACTTTATTTTTTAATTATTTTGTTCGTTTGTTTATCAGTCTTGTTTATTATTATATTTATAGGGAAAGAAACTAGGGAATTTTTTAAAATTATAGCATTTACCTTCAAATTTAGGTTTTGCATATTTTCAATCTATTTGTTTATAGAAGGAGAAAACAATAATTTTTTTTCATAGTAATAATAGTGGTAATAATATATTATACAATTGTCCTTTTTTGATGAAAATCATTATTGTGGATTTAGGTTTCAGTGTTGAAAGATAAAATAATAATAATAATAATAATAATAATAATAATATATATATATATATAAAAAAAAAAAAAAAAAAAAAAAAAAAAAAAAAAAAAAAAAAAAAAAAAAAATTATAAAAAAAAAAAAAAAAAAAAAAAAAGAAAAAAAAAAAGAGAAAAACATTATTATATATCTTATTGAAAAATTCTACATTTTCGTTTGAGTTCGTTTTTGGAAGTTAAAATATTTAATTTTTGTGGTTGAAATATTAATTTTTGAGGTTAAAATATTAATTTTTGTGTTTGAAATTCAATTTTTTGAATTTAAACTTCATTTGTGAATTGATAAATATTTCATTTGAAATTGAGTATTTATTTTTCAAATTAAATCTCTCTTTTTGGTGTTAAATATTTAATACTATATACTCCATTTTTAGGTTTACTGCTTAATTATCGGAGTTCTCATTTTAAGACTGTAAGAAAATGTCGGGAACAAGAAGTAGAGGTGTATCTTATGGAGATAGATTTATCCCTAATAGAGCAGGTCTCAACCTACAAGCTGCTTATTCCCTAATAGATTCCCCTCTTAATACTAATGATAATAATTTAAATACTACAAATAATAATTCCCTAGATTTAAATACATCAAACCGAAGGAATAACCATTTTAATCCTTTAAATAATACCGCTTTCCCAAATGCAAATAATTTAAATCCTAGTAATATGACTGCTGGTATAGAAGGAACTGTCCAAAATGACTTAGATCCTTCTATTCGAAGAGCTGACTATAATGAATTAGATTATCAAAAGGCTCAAGAATCGAATCGAATTTTTAATGCTGTTTTAAAATCTGAATTGTTTGGTGATGAGGTTCCATCTTCAAGAGCTATAGTGAATGGGATTGGTACTGGTTTCAACTCAATATCTACTGAAACTTTAAAAGATCATTCTTCAATATATTTACCGCCAGATTCTGAAGGTTTGGTGAATAGATTATGGACACAAACTCCTTCTCCGGCTCCAGTTTCACCGCCAATAAGTCAACATCATCCTCGATCTTATTCTCATTCAATAACACGAAATAACCAATGGTATAACAATAATTCGTTACCACATTCTTCTTCATCGAGAAATTTATTCACGTATATGTCTCCTATACGGAAATCTTCGAGATCTTTTTCTGCTATGACAACTGCTCCTTCTACTCCTTCTCCATCACGACATAGTGATTCTATTGCTTCTCTTTTATTTGATGAAAATGAAGGCTACTTTAGTAATAATAATAATAATGACAATGACAATGACAATGACAAGTATGAATCATCTTTAAGCAATACAAGAGTAAATTTATCTGCTCGATTTAGACAATCTTCTACATTGTCTAATAATGATTCTCCAAGGAACAATAACTCTAATTCTTCTATAAGTAATAATAACTTTAATACTAATGATAAAATCTCTAACAATGCGAGTGAAAACTCAAATACTAGTCAAGCTCCTTCTCCGTTAAGAAAATCAAGGACTCAAATAGATAATACAGCAATACTAGATACGAACCATTACATTTACTCTTTATCCCCCGTACGCGTAGCCTCTCAACAGTTGTTACTTTCCCCTAGAAAACAAGCTCGTACAATTTCAAAAGTTCCATACAAAGTATTAGACGCACCAGACTTGGCGGATGATTTTTATTTAAATTTAGTTGATTGGGGTTCTTCTGATATTTTAGCCGTTGGTCTTGGCTCTTGTGTATATCTTTGGACAGCTCGAACTGGAAAAGTTACAAAATTATGTGACTTATCAATAACTTCTTTATCTTCATCGGTACGAAATCCTTCAGATCCTAATAATCCGTTACGGTCAGTTGAAGATAGTATTACTTCAGTATCTTGGATGCAACGTGGAACCCATTTAGCAGTAGGTACTAATCGGGGTACTGTTCAGATATGGGATGTGGATAGGAAAAAAAAAGTGCGCACTATGGGAGGACACACATCGCGCGTGGGCTCTTTGGCATGGAACACACATATTTTAACATCTGGTTCACGAGATCGATCTATTTTGCATCGTGATGTCCGTGCTCCAGAGCATTTTTTTAAGCGTCTTACTGCACACCGGCAGGAAGTGTGCGGGTTAAAATGGAATACTTCAGAAAATTTGCTAGCTTCGGGTGGAAATGACAATAGGCTGCTTGTTTGGGATGGATTAAATGATTCTGGTCCATTACATAAATTTACAGAGCATAAAGCTGCTGTTAAAGCAATATCTTGGAATCCTCATCAAAAAGGCATACTGGCCTCCGGAGGCGGTACAGCAGATCGTATAATAAAGTTTTGGAATACTTCAATATCTTCTTCAAACTATTCATCGATATCTGCTGTTTCATCATTTTCTTCATCTTTTTCTACAGACGGAACAAATAGTTTTTCAGGAACCAGTGGCAGGAACCAAAGTGGGTCGCGTATAAACCAGATAGATACTGGATCACAGGTTTGTAATTTAGCGTGGAGTAAGAATTCAAATGAATTAGTATCCACTCATGGCTATTCTCATAACCAGGTTGTAGTATGGAAATATCCTTCTTTACAACAAGTTGCTTCGCTCACCGGACATACTTACAGAGTATTATATCTTGCAATGTCGCCTGATGGACAAACGGTCGTAACTGGTGCTGGTGATGAAACTTTAAGATTTTGGCAAATTTTTGACGAACCAAATACTGACTACAAAAAATCGTCAATGTTGGATGCATTGTCACAAATCAGATAATGATAATAAAAATAGAGTAGTGTTATGAAGTATAAAATATTAATAATATATATATGGTTATGCATTCGAGTCTTATTTTTTATTTTAATGGTTGTTTTTTTTTTTTTTTCATCTATCTATTTATTTTGTTTGTTTTTTTATTTTTTCTGTTTACGGATACGGTTTTTTTTTATTTTTTATTATTTTTTCTTTCTGATAATTTAACTTTCGAATGCATATTAATTGCTATTGATGATAGGGGTTTACACGAGACTTGTAGGTCGGTTTACGATATTAGATTATTATAGTTGTGGAAAAGAACCCATGTAAATTAAAATATATGAAAATATATACAAAATTAAACTGTAGAAAAAAATCTGTTATACAAAAGTATTTACTTAAAAAAATAAAAAAATAGAAGATTAAGTTAATATATACATAATTAAATATGTAAAAATGGCATTAAAAGTCATTATAAAGTTTCATCAAAACAATAGTTTTCAGCATCCTCGTCAGAGGGATATGAATTAGCATAATAATCTTCATCATTTGAATCGTCATCAAATTCATTGTTATATTCATGTTCATCAAAATTTTCTGTGTCATCTAAATCACTATTAGTATTAGTTTCATCAATTAAATAATTTAAAAAAGAATTGTCATCTTTGCTACACATTAAAACACCTAAACTTTCTTCGTTTATAGGTTGTGATGAATCTGGTACATATTTTTCTCTATAATATATATCATACACATAATCTTCTACATCTTGGGTACTATTATCTTGCCAGCAGTTAATATTATTTATTGTAGAATTTTGTGAAATAGCCGGACTAGATGATGAATGCAAAGCAATATGTGGCTTATTTGTAAATTTTGAGCTACAGGTGTTTTTTTTCCGCTCTTCTTCGGCTTCATAATCAGCCTGTAATTTTAAATATTCTCCCATTAATTCTGATAATCTTTCTGCTTCACTAGTTTCGCTTTTTTCGATAATTCTAATATTTTCATTGATTGTTTTTGTTTTTTTAATATCATTTTCACTAGTTTCATTCTTAGTTACTTTTTGGCTATCACTTTCACATATAGAAATTTCTGAATTTGTTGTTATAGGTAAACATTTAAACACTTGCTTTTGAGGTTTATTTTTATTAATTTGAATTTCCACATTATTATCATGCACATTATTAACACTATCAAAATCATCAATAGCCATAACAACAATAGTGTTTTTATCTAGTAGCATTTCATCACTATTGTTTTTCATTTTTCCATTATTTCCATTTAAGCTACTGTTAATTTTATATGAATTTGTTTGTAGCTCTGAATCTTTGGCAAGTCGGAATACTATAATGAAAAAAAATAAAATAGAAAAATAAAATAATTAGAAAATATTTTAAAACAAAATATTTATAAATATAAGAAAAACTCACCATATCCATCATCTTTTCGAGTTCTCTTCCCATCTCTTTGTTGAATCCCTTACAGATTAGTGTTAAAATTATATTAAATACAAATGATATATAAGTTATTAACAAGGATTAACTCACTTAAGGCTGCTAATGAATCTTGTCCTCTTTTTCTTTTAACAACAACTCTAACAAAATTCCCAGGTTTTCTATTTGATTTTCTACAATGTTCCATAGTACTTTTTTTAAACTGAAATAAAAACAAATAAAATGTAATTAATTGAGTAATTAATTAAAAAAGTATATGCAATTAAACAAATAATTAAATA
This sequence comes from Botryozyma mucatilis, assembly GCA_030571375.1. Taxonomy (NCBI): domain Eukaryota; kingdom Fungi; phylum Ascomycota; class Trigonopsidomycetes; order Trigonopsidales; family Trigonopsidaceae; genus Botryozyma; species Botryozyma mucatilis. The sequence goes on along the minus strand of JAJLXO010000003.1, from coordinate 8,047 downwards.
TTTAAATATTAAATATATAAAATGAAATAAAAATAATTATAATGAGTCAAGTGATAAAAATTTAATAAGAAAATATCCATTTACGACTGACAGCAACAACCTACTGTAAGTAGAATTTCGATAAGCGGAAAAATGAAATCTCGAATTAAACTGGTACACAACCACCAAACTCATAAGTATCTGATCAATTCTGTTTAGCAACCGACTAAAAAGTTACTAAAATAGGTCGTAATTATTCAATTTAAAACAGCAACCGGTAAAATTTGTTTTTAGTTCTGTCAGAAAAAAGCGAAGGTTAATTAGCAACCGAATAATTTAGAAAATTATCTTCCAAATTCAACTGACAACCGATCAATTATTGCTGACTCAGTAAGCAGTAAAAATTCATTTTATTTAATCTTGCTGTACGGCTGGCTATTCAATATGATGTATTTACGCCAGTAACATTTTACGTTTTGCTGTGTATTAATATAGTATAATATTTCTCTAAAGTTTATAAACTTGATGTATTTTTAACATCCATATACTTTTTTTAAAATTTTCTTTATTTTTTAAAATATTTTTTAAAAGATTTATTGTTTACTTTCGTTATTTGTTTTTTAATTGTTTAAAATATTCTATTACAAGTTATTTTATATTAATATATAAATATATATATATATTTTAAAAAAAGACATACAACCAGCATAGAAAAATTATAAAAATCAGAAATAAGATATATTATTTAAAAGCATTTAAATAAGCAAATAACCATAAAAAAATATCAACAAAAACGTATGTACAATTAAACTATATGCTTGGGAAAAATAGCCGTCGTTGATTAAAGCTAATTGTATTGAATTATTCATAATTAAATGCTTTTTAGAACTAATATTTTGTTTGTCGTTAATTATATATCGTATAAAATAATATATATTAATATAAAATAGAAATATTCTTAGCAACAGAAGACAAAAAAAAAAAAATAAAACAATTAAAAATAAGTGCCAAGCAATTTTGGATAATTGTGGGCATATGCTTTGGTATCACTGTATGTGATAACATATGATTTTACGTTCGTAGTGTACTAAATTATCTCTATTTCAAAATTAGATAATTTATAATTATTTTTTAAAGTTACTAAGTAATTTAATGAAAAAAAAAAGCTTAATTATATTATATAATACATACAAATCACAGTTATATTCAATAAATATTCTGTTTGTAGTGTAATCTGTATTTCTATACGAAATAAAGTTACCGTTGTAAAAATGTCTTCTCTCCTGAATAAACTATGTAAAATTAATTTTTAAAAATAAAAATAAATACCAGATGAAAAAATCAAAAAATCAAAAAAGCCAGCAAAAGATAGTAAAATAATAAGCATTACAAACGAATCTCAATCCGAATTATCAGAAAAAATATTTGAATAGTTGAAAATACCCTTTTTTTTTTTCCTGTCTTAATTTATCTAATTTATACATATACGTGGATATGCGTATACATAAAACTTGAAAATAATAAATTACTTATTTAATTATAATAATATTTTTAAAAAAATAGCAAACATTTAAGTTTAATGAAATTACAGGAGCCAAATTGTAAGACGTAGTGCCATTCGGATATTTAATATAAAAATAAAAAAACCAATTTATGTTCATGTTTGTACAAACAACTCGCATAGGAATATAATCTCCCTTTTCAAAATAAGCATATGAGATCACGAATTGTTCCCTGGTGAGTATAAAAGGAGTGGTACGTGGTGACAATGCTATTTGGGTATTACTAGAACAACAAGCAAAGGCATTGGAATTTCCATCCAAATTACCTATATATACGACTGACTAATCATCACCATTCAAAGCAATCCCATACAGTCCAGACTCAGGAGCAAGAAAGTACCCTTATAAAACAACAGTAAAATTATTTAGCGTAACAATCATGCCAAAAAGATTATATTTAGTAGGGCGTAATCCAACACTATTTACAGGACAAACCGCAGTTATACTAACGCGTGAAATAGCTGTAGTCGATGAAAGTGCTAGTTGTGTCATATAATAATTTGGATACCAAGCAGACCATGCAGAAGTCCATTTCGCACATTCATGGCAAGGATAAAACCATTCGTAAATAGTTGCATTAAAGCCAAACCCTTTAACAGATAACTGAGTACCACTGTAAGAAGAAGAACAGCCAGGAATATAATTTGAAGGACGATATATTACAACATCAACATTTTGCGTACATAAACTTCCGCTTACCAATGGTAAAGTAGTCGTTGTATAACTTGGACTGCTCTTAGCATATGTCAAATAAGTGGTATTTGTTGTATAAACAAAAGGAGTGTATACTGAAACTGTTTGAGCACCCGAAACATATGAATTTGTTTGATTAAACACTCCAGAGATACCAGATAAACACGATTTAACGGTCGTCAATCACCTGGTAGGAACCACAACATAAGTAGAACTACTCTGTGAAGTAGTATATATACCAGGTAACGACCCAGAATCTGAATCATATGAGGTTGTTGTAGAATATGGTGGTGGAACTATAACGACCGTACCAGGAGTTGCGCCAACGGGTGAAATGGTGCTAGTATACTCAGTTGAGTATGAAGTTGTAGGCCTTGACGTAGTTGTTGTCCAAAGGACAGAATAAGGAACCTAAATGATAACTGTACCAGGCGTAGTGCCAACAGGTGGAACTGTAGTGGTAGTTGAAACTGAAATGGTAGTGGCCGTAGCAGTTTTGGTAGTACATTTATAGCTAGGTGGAATTTCTATAATAACTGTACCAGGCGTAGTAACAACAGGTGAAACTGTACTAGTAGTAGGAATTGAAATAGTAGTGACTGTAGTAGTTCTAGTAGTCCATGTATAATTAGGTGGTACTTCTATAATAACTGTACCAGGTGTAGTGCCAACTTGTGGAATTGTCTTGGTAGTAGGAACAGAAATGGTATTAACGGTGGTGGTTGTAGTAGTCATTCTATAGTTAGATGGAACTTCAAGAATAATAGTACCAGGTATAGTACCAACTGGCGGAACTGTAGTGGTAGTAATAGCTGAAATAGTAGTGACTGTAGTGGTTTTTGTATTCATAATAAGAGAGAGTGGTACTTCAATGATAATTGTGCCAGGTATTGTACCAACTTGCGGAATTGTCTTGGTAGTAGGAACAGAAATGGTATTAACGGTGGTGGTTATAGTTGTCATTGTATAACTAAGTGGAAATTCAACAACAACAATACCAGGAGTGGTACCAACTTGTGGAATAGCTGTTGTAATAGGAATTGAAATATTAGTAACTGTAGTAGTCCTAGTAGTCATTTCATATCTAGGAGGTACTTCTACTATAACAGTACCGGGTGTAGTACCAACTTGTGGAACAGTGGTAGTAGTAGAAACTGAAATAGTAGAGACTATGATAATCTTAATAGTCATAGCATAACTAGGTGGAACTTCGATTATAACAGTACCAGGTGTGGTACCAACTTGTGAAATAGTGGTGGTAGTAGAAACTGAGATAGCAATGACAGTAGTAGTTTTCGTAGTCATTCTATTTGCTGATAAACTAATATATGTAATAACTATTGAAAAAATTGACCCACGCGAATCTGTAGTAGGAACTGTAGTGGAAAGTGGCAATGGACCACTGGAGGTGTAAGTAGATGTTATGGTACTTAAAGTGTATTGAGGAGTAAAAGCGATCACAATACTAGACGTTGACCCACGCGAATCTGTGGTAGGAACTGTAGTAGGAGGTGGCAATGGACCACTAGAGGTGTAAGTAGAAGTAATAGTACTAAATGGAGCCTCAGGAACAAAAACAGCAGAGCTGCCATGTGAGTTAGTTGTAGTGTATGGTGGTGGAAGTGATCTGCTCGAGGTGTAAATAGATGTGTTTGTGCTTAAATTTGACGGCTTAGCGTATTTAATAACTACTGTAGTGCTTGAGCTGTCGAAATTAGTGGTGATCACTATAGTGAGTGGCGGAAGAGGCCCACTAGATGCATAAGTAGATGTAATTGTATTATATGGAGGTTCAGGTATAACGACAATCGTTGTTCCAACAGAATTGATAGTAGTATATGGTGGTGGCACTGGACCTGAACACGTATACAATAATTTTATTCCACTGAATGGTAGAATTGGTATTATCAAAATGGAGCAAGAACAGGAAACTGAGTCATAATATGTATGTGGTGAAGGCAAAGGACCAGAACCTGTACAGATAGAGTAGGAAGTAGATGGCGGATTAACTGTTTCGTATGAAGTAGTAATGGTAATGTACGTCTTGGGGTATGTTGCTATTTCCGTACTAGTAATTGTAACGCCGCCAACAACAGTTTTATAAGAAGTTGTGATACATTCTTCACTAGTCACAGTAACAGTCTTAATAACTTGGCTTGTGACACAAGCTTCACATTTACTTGCTGCATATACCGATTTCCAACCTGTAGCTTGTCCATTGTTGTAGTATATAGTCGTTTTTGAAGTAAAAGTTCGTACAACCGGAATACAAGTTTCCGAGTTATATTTAACACCATTAACGTTTGTTGCATAAATAGTTTCCGTTGTGCTCGTAGTGATTATAATTTCACAATCGGAGACATAATAGTTCTTAGAACCATTAGTTGTACCAAAAGAACCAGAATCTGCATTTTTTGTTGGTGTCACATTTGGTTTTATTGAATAACCTATGATAGTTGACTTTGCTCCTAGACCCGCTGTACCATATATTGTTTCTGTCACATAAGAAACTATATTCGAGCTACCATCATTATCTTGCATACCATGATTAGACGGATTCCAAATATAAGCACGAGTTGCTCCATTTGAATCTATCGAATAAATTGTTGTAGGTGAAGAAATTGGATAATATATAGTTGTGGGATATTGGTTAACAGTTATTGTAGCTGGAACACTGGTAACATGTGTAACACCTATTTGGTTATTTGATGTTGTAGTGTAATCACCAGTTGAATGAACAATTGAAACATATGCAACCTGAGCTACTGATGTTACTGAAGGAGGACTGCATAGTTCTGTGACTGTATAGTCTTTAATGAGTGTTGACTTAATAATTGCAGTGCTAGTAATTGTAGCAGTACAATTTATTTCTACGTTTCTTTTTTGGACATAACTCAATTCGAACGCACAAGAATTATTAATCGGTAATAGTCCTATTAAGAACAAAATCAACTACATAGTCTAGTAATATAAATTATAAGTTCCCTAACATTAAAAGTGGATTTTTTTTTTGTTTTTGTTAAGGAAGCACTGAAAATTAAAAAAACAATTATACTTTAAGTTATCTATACCAATACATTTAAATAATTTATACTTCTTGATTTTGATTGACGGTGAGATATGTACTAACACAACAGTAAAGTTTAACTCATCTTATGCATGCATTTTTCAATTTACTGGGTTTCATTTTCCCCAGTCTCTAACATCATTTTCAATTAATAATAAATTGATGAATAATCATAAAAACAAAAAAAAGTTATTGGAAAACACAGCTGTCAACTAATTAATAAAGAAATAGGTTGCAAATTTAAATAAATGATATGTCTATTCGAATAAATTAAAATTCAATTTTTAAAACAGCGAGTTAAAAGTATCATAGTTTTGTTAGCAGTATTTATTTAATAGCTTTGAGCTAAGACTATAGACTAAACATTTGTTTTTACATAAGCATGCAGCACATTAAAATTGCTACATGTTTTTAAACTTAAATAATGGTCTAAAATTAATTAGTTTGAACCTGATCTTCATTATTGCTATTCCTTCCGTGCAAACTCTATTTTTCCATTTTATGTTATTCTTTGCCAAAAACTTAACAGCACGTGATTCTAATATTAGATAATCAATAAATACGGTTTAAATTAATTAAAAATATGTACTTTATTAGAGAAGAGGTATTTTTCTACGTCATAGGTAAATTAAAAGTTACAAAAAAAGTAAATTCTAAATACAGGAAAATTGATTGGTAATAAAATGAAGCTAGAATTTTTGAATTATTTGACAGCGTATTTAAATTTTAGTTAGTTACAAAAGAAATGTGTATTTAAGTTTTCTTGACACGTTTGTGTTCTTTGAAATAAAAACGGTTTAATGTAAACTTATGTGATAGTTGAGGAATTTTATATTATTTTTTTTTTTAAAAAAAAAAAATAAAGCCAAGAACAAATACAAAAAACAAATTAATTAAATTGATTAATGTATTTGTTTACTTTTTTTTTCAAAATGAAACGTGTACCAGGTACATTGAGTTATATTTAATATTTTTAGCAAGAATGTGCCGTAGATTAAGTGAACTAGACAAAGGCTTAACTATTGAATACGTTGTTATAACAACGATTTTTGTAACAGCATAAATTTTTTAAGGAAAGATCGTAATATATCCTCAATTGCCACAGAATAGTAGAATTCTTTTGATTTTAATAAGATAATTATTATTTTACTATTTAGTTTACTAATTGTGTTTTTTTTATTACTATTTTCAATTATTTATTAACGGCGTTTATTTTTCCATAATTTAAACTCGTATCATAACTATTTAGTTTGTTTATTTACCTACACTATAGAAATATAAACATACGTATTTTAGGGTTATAATGACCTAAAGTGAACTAAACTTGGCTAGAATATTGCGCAAAAACTTTGTAATTAAGTTTATACTATGGGAATTGATATCTGCACCCCCTCCTTTATTCTCTCGAGGTTCTCCAGTAAGGGTTTTACGTAAGCTACGATTTTAACTGCTTACCTTATATAGTAATTATTTACAAAAGTGGTATTCAATTAAAATTTATTTCTTAAAGTCATACATAATGGTAATTAATTAAATTTATTGTTTGTGAAATTATACTTATAGATTACAACTGCTTTTCTTTTTATAATACTATGTGAAAATAAACAAAATACTAAAAGTTTTTATCAAGATTATTTATGGTACAATAATCACTATGCGTTAGGATAAAAGTACAGTAAACTAACGTTCCGCAAAATCGGTTCAAGCCTTGTCGGTTTTTTGTCGGTTTTTTTATTTTTTGCATCGGTTCAATAATCGGTTTTCACATAATTTGCACAAACCGATTATTGAACCGATCTAAAAAACCGACAATCGGTTTTAACCGATTTGGAACCGATCCAAAAAAACCGACATTCGGTTTTAACCGATTTTTGAACCGATCCAAAAAACCGAATTATCGGTTCAAGAAGTTTCTATGGTAACTCAAAAACCGACTATCGGTTCAGCCATATTGCCTAACAACGAAAAAGCTCAATTTTACGTATTTACATATAATTACAATAAATATACATGAAAACGAAAGTATAATAAGTAGTCAGACATGTTTTAAAATAATGGACTTCACGACTTGTAATGCAAAACATTTATCGTACTCACATTAAATAATTTTTCTTCGTAAAAATATTTTATTATATTGGTTAATTAAAACTTATATTTTCTAGTTGAAAGGGTCCAGAAACATAGTATACGTAGTAAAGTCAATACGAATGAAAAGTTTACTAACATTAAATAAAATACGAAGTTTAGATTATTATAATTTACGTCGGGTTTGTACAATCTGAATTCATGATGTTATTGTAAACAAAAAGTATTAAAAATAAACATTTAATTAATATACGAGAAGCAATTTTTAAATATAAATATGGCTCTTTCTGCTGCTTACAGAATTGAAAAAGTAAAGAATAAAATCATTTTGGGTATTGTTTATTTTAAACTGTATAAATAAGATTATTAATTATTTGTAATTTAACTTACTTGAAATCAATTTTTTTCATATTTTGATACACGCAAGTGGCAGTAAAGTATAAATTATTTTATAACTAATTATAATTTTTCACTTACATCTTTAAAGTATTTTCTTTTATTACATTAAAGTCTCCAATATTACACTTAAAATACATAAAGTTAATCTAAATAATCATAATCCATTATTTATATTAATTTTTATATTAATATTCATTTCACTAAGATTTCAAAAATAAAAAAATAAAATAAATGGAAAACTCTCAATCAAATCAATATCATA
>JAJLXO010000002.1:0-114201 GCA_030571375.1 Botryozyma mucatilis | reverse complement strand
ATTTTTTTTTTTTTTTTTTTTTTTTTTTTTTTTTTTTTTTTTTTTTTTTTTTTTTTTTTTTAATTCGTTAATTTATTTATTTTAACCTGTTTCATTATACTATTGAATCGACGCGTAAAAATTTCACAATTATTCGCGTTGGTATTTGCTTGTGGCATATATTATAATAATTTATCTAATTAAAATATTAAATTGTATTGTTTAATTATTTAATTACGTTAAAATATTTTTTTATATTATTAATTTCACATTTAATATGCAAAGTTAGCATGAAAAAAGAAAACTTGGTATTCGATGGAGTAAAATTCTGGATATATAATTCGTCAGGATTGATATCCAATACAGAAAAGGAAGAATTAAGCGAAATTTTAATAAAAGAAGGAGCACATAAATGTCTTTCTAGTATTGATAATGATAGTGAATGTGCAGAATTAAATAAAGTTACTCATATAATTTCTGAAAATGTTGAATTTTCACAATATAATGAAGCTGAAAATTCAATGATTTCAGTAGTAAAACCAAAATGGGTATCTGATTGTATTAATGCTCAAAGGATATTACCTTGCAGACCTTATTCTCCTGATCCTAAACATATTTTGGCGGAAGTCAATCTCACTGTTGCGGACTTGGATAATGCTGATGCTGAAGCTATTTATGGATACGTTCAAGGTTTAGGTGGACAATGGAGTGAAGTTTTAACTAGATTTACAACTCACATAGTATCTTTTAGTTTAGATAACAAAATCTGTCTTAAAGCAAAAGCTAAACCTTCAATTAAGATTGTTTTACCTGATTGGATTGAAAACTGTATTAAATTCCGCAGGAAAATAGATGAATATCCCTACTTATTAAATGCTAGCAATTTCCCTTCTCCTAATTTTCATAAAAACAGTAATGCTTCTTTGTTAAGTTCAGAAAATGAAATTGACTTACTCTCCAAAAATCAATCAAGTGATTTAAATTTTTCACAAATTTTTAAATCAAAAAAATTTTATATAGATGAGTCCTTAAAGTTATCTCATGGACTTAAAGTAGCTGCTTATAAAGCAATTGAATCGGCTGGTGGAGAAGTATCTACTGCATTGTTGCCTTCTACAATATTAATTACCGCTTATCGTTCGGGGAAAAATTATCAATATTCTTGTAAAAATGATTTAATAATAGGTAATTGGACATGGCTATTTTGGATGATCTCTCATAATAAATGGGCATCCCCATATGAAAGATTATTACATTTTCCCAAACCAATTATTCCTATACCAGGAATGCAAAACTTTATTATTGCAATTACGAATTACTCTGGAGATTCAAGAGCGTATCTTGAACAATTAATTAAAGCTTCCGGTGCAACATATACTAAAACCTTATCTGCTCAAAATACTCATTTAATTTCTTCTTCTCCTACGGGAAAAAAATTCGAAGCTGCGAAAGAATGGCAAATTAATATTGTGAATCATTTATGGCTTGAAGAATCATATGCCGAATTTAAGTTGCAAAGTGTTGCAAATCCTAGATATGTACAGTTTTTGCCTACTTCATCAGAAATGGTAGGAATGATAGGAAAGACTCCACTAAATAAGAAAGTGATAATTCCTACAAAAACCCATATTTCTAGTTCAAATAAATTGAATGTTGTACTTGAAAATAAAAAAACAAAGGAAAAAAATTTAGAAAATGAACATGGGAAAGAAGATCAGACGGAAACTCAAAAGAATATTCAAATTGAAAATCAAGATGAAAGCGAAAATAAAAAAGAAAACGGGAATGAAAATGAGAAGGAAATTGAAATGCAAGAGGAAGAGGAAGAGGAAAAAGAAGAGGAGAACAAGGGGAAGAATAATGATAAAGATGAGAGTAAAAATGAAAATGAAAATGATAAAGAAACAGAAATGGAAAAAAATGATGAAAACGTCAAAGAAACAGAAATGGAAAAAAATGATGAAAACGAAAGCAAAGAGAAAAAACATGATATCAATAACAAAAAAGCAAACGAAAGCGAAACAGATGTGGAAATGCAACAGCAAGTTATGGTTACGAATAATTTCAATACTAATGACTCTTCGAATGATAATATTCAATCAAATGCTGACTATGGTGCGTCATCACCAATGATTCAAAGCAAGACTCTTGATTTCAAAAAACATGAAGAAATTAATTCTAACGAAAATAATATTACGCCAAACAAAAAAAGAGGAAAATCCAAATCCAGGATAACACCAACTATTACACCTCGTTCTAGCAGAGCAGCAAAAGAAAAGGCTTCGAAATTAATACATGAAGATGTCATAGATATGAATCAATTTAAAGTTCAAAGAAAATCAAATGAGTTTCCTCGATTGCCTTCAGAAAAACTAGAGGCACAAGAAAGATCTATAGAATTGGAAATAAAGCGAAGGAAAAAGAGATCTTCGGAAATTAAGGGAGATGATTTATCAAAAGATGTATTATCAGATCCATTATATGAGAATGAGTCAAGTCCATCCTCAAAGCAAGATAATGGTCGAACTCCTATAGTTGTATTACTAACGGGCTGTGGAGATTTTACGTCAGCAGAAAAGGTTACATTACATAAGTATGGGATAGATATAACCAAAAATTATAAGAATATTGATTTCATTTCATGTCCTAAGGTACTGAGAACTGAAAAATTTTTATGTGCGATATCTCAAGGACCAGACATATTAAATAGTGATTACATTCGGGATGTTTTATCAAAAAAACAATTTATTTCTCCAGAGTCTTATTATTTAAAAGATCCCGAATACGAAAAAATGTTTGAAAATACAGTCGAAGATCTAGTAAATATGTCGAAAAAAATAAAGAAAAATGGTGGAATATTTCGTAATATTGTTCTAAATGTAACTCCAAATGTGGGAGGTGGTTTGAAAGCTATGAAGAACATTATAGAAGCAAATGGGGGACGATTTAATTTTATAAAAACGTCTAGAGTACGAAAATTTGAAGCATGTAAATCAAAGTATGATAATATTATAATTTTAATAGCTGGGAAAAATGAAGAGGGTTTCATTAATATATTTAAAAATAATACCAAAGATTTTCTTAATGATAATGTTTATATCTACGGGTTTGATTGGATTATTTCTTCTGTTTTAAGTATGAAGTTAACTTTTGATACTAAGTATTCATTAAAACCTAAGTAAAAGAAAATTTTCTTTTATTTAAGTTAGGCTAATATGAATTACAGTTGTTGTTAAAGAAAGATTAGACAGCGTTTGTCTAGATGAAATTAGGATAGAATAAATGGGAGTGGTTGTGCTTTTGAATGTTTACATAATTATTTATAAAAGTCTATAATTTATTAGAAGCAGTTCATGTAGTAATTATACCTTATACTGAATACTAAACGCATTCGATATATAATTTTGATTATATTCTTCTTAAAAATATTGTATACAACTTATTATCTCAATAGATTAGTAGTACCTAAAAAATATTATACACTCATTGGTTACTTACCCTGCTTTATTTACAGAATTATTGCGTAGTATTGTTTTTTGTATTTAGAGTTGCGCATCTTCAATTAAATCGAATATTATGGAGATTTTGAAAAAAAAAAAAAAAAAATTAATAAATAAATAAATAAATAAATAAACAAATTCCAAATATTTAGAAAATATTTAAGAAATTATCATAATGGAACCAATTTCCAAAGTAGAAAATATTATTAGTGAAAATACAATTGAAGATAATAATGGTGTAAAAAAAACATATATCGAATTTCCGTCAATATATAATTTTCCACCATTTTTTACTAAACAGCCTAATGAACAAATTTGGATTTCGCAGGCAGGACTTTGGGATAAATTAATTTTATCTTATTGTGAATTTAAAAAGCTTTGGAAATTAGAATTACCATCGTGTTTAGAATTAGAAGTTTTTAAAAACGACAAGATAAAAAGTATGAAAGTGTATATTTATTATTTGTAAATTTGTGTAAAAAGTTTGTAAATTATAAGTAAATTTATATATAATTATATAATAAATAAATAAATAAAATAAAATAATTTATTAACATGTATAAATAACTATAGGGAGACTAAAATATTCTGATGCAAAAGATATTTTTAATTATATGGTTAACAGCGGTAATGGAGAATGGTTAGAAACAGTTAGTTCAGCAGATTCAGCAGATTATTGTTGTATGCTTGTTTATTGGAAAAGACCTGAAGAATGGGCCAATGTTATTATGGCGTGGATTAATAAGACTGGTCAAAATGGGTCTATATTGACTTTGGATGAAGTTAGGGAAGGTGATTTGGTAGTTTCTGAAGGTAAGTGTTTGTTTTTATACATATATATGTAAAGATAATACATAGCTTATGTGCACTAACCAGATAGAATTCTATGAAATAGACGAAATAATTTTAAAAAAAGCATTGTCGATACTAATCAAGCAAAAAAAGGCGAAATTGTTAAAAGTCGATGGAATAGATGCAGGAATAAAATTTTTCTAAATCAGCAAAAGTATTTTAATATTTATATTAATATTATATTTGTATTTATACTATATTACATACTCTAATGTGTATCTCAATATTAATTGTTCCTTTTAATAGCCTCTAGTTGAACAGTTGAAGGGGACATAGTAGACAAAACGTTGAAATCATTTTTAGGAATAATGAAGTATTGAAAAGCCATATTATTAAAAGAAGAAGAATAAACACCTGTAGGGTCTAAAGTTTCGCCAACAGGAAAAGAAAAAAAGGCACTAGATTTTGGTTCTAATTCTGAATTTGAATTTGAATTTGAATTTGAATTTGAATTTGAATTTGAATTTGAATTTTTAGTCGAAGTTGTAATTGCTTTTGAAGTTGAAGATGTTATTCTATGTAAATTCGGATAATTAGTTTTTAAATCATCAACTGAAATAATATCAACACAGTCATTAATTGAATTTGACAATATAATCATTTTAACTGAATCTGAATAGGAGAATATTTCCTCTAAGAGTAAAAGTGGTGGATGTGGTATATAGAATAAAATATTATAATTTAAAGTTTTATTTCCATTTGAACAAAATTTTGAAAAATCTACATTTTCAATTACAAGTATATTAAACATAGATAATAAAGAAACATCAGAATCATCCAATAATGGATCCCAAACAGATACATATTTTTTTTCAATATTATATAATTCAATTAATAATAATAAAAGACATAACTGATTTAATGCGTGTATCGATTCAGATGGTTTTCCGAGAGCCAAACAACGTATATAATTTGGTTTTTCTATTCCTTTTGATAATGCAATAACTATATTAGTTAGCAAAAAATGTATAAATAAATGAGTAATAAATAAGTGATAAATAGTTAAATGAAAAAGTATTAAAAAAGCATAAATTAGCAAATAATAGAGAAATAAGTCAAAAAAAACGTAAACAGATTACACAAATATAAGAATATTGCATTAATTTTAAGCTAAAAGTATTTGTATACCTTCAAATTGGCGAAAATAATCAGAATTTTTTAACTTTTCCTTTTCAACATTGACAGAAGAAACTAAACTTTCCAGAGTTTTTGGCTTGTAGACAAGTTTGTTTCTTTTTCGTCTATTTTTTCCTCCTAGTTGTGCTGCTTCTTGGAATTCCATTTTTCCATTGTTTAATTTGCCTTGAAAATGTCCATATAAGAACCAAACCTAAAAATATTCAACATACCCTTGTACAGGCGCAGGACAAAGTTGTGTGGAGATTGGGAGAAGAGAAGTTTACATCCATGATTACATATTCGTTTACATATGTATTTACATATTTATTTATTATTATTTATTATTTATTATTATTTATTATTAATTACTATTATTTATTATTTATTATTATTTATTATTATTTATTTACTATTTATTTATTTATTTATTTAAAGTAGTTTTTGACTTCATTATTCTGGATTGGTCTAAATATGTATCTGTTCTAGTGTGGAAAAATTTACGAAGTAAATACGTAGATGGATTCTTGGATTATGTGTGTGTAAAATATTTTAGGTATGTAAAAGTTTAGCATTTGTTATTATATAGTAAATTATTGAAAAGAAACAATTAAATGCTCTGATGGTGGGCATTGTGTTATGTATATTTGCTAAATGCTACAATTTGTTTTCACATATTCTAATAATTTGTATATTTGATTTTTACATAACAATGAATATATAATTAATGTATTTGCAATATATAATATAATATAATTACTATTTACTAAGTAATAACCTCAAAATCCATTTAAAAATTCCAAATCATTGCTTAGAATCATATGATGTGCTTTACTAACGGCTTCTTCACATCATCTTTCTAATAGAAAAACTTCATATCTAGTAATATACAAATTTATATCATCACAAGATATCATTTATCAGTTTATGTAAATGAACTGTTAGGGTTGTTATTTTTATTTTTTTATTTTTATTTTCTGCTTAAGTGTATACGAATAGTACGTTTATGCCCGAATTGTCAATCAATGAGACGCTATTTGTCAGTAAAAGTTTAAATTTTACTATAACTAATTATATATATAATATAATTAAAATTATTATAAAAAGGAACCATTAAGTATATATAATAAGTTAACATATAAATGATATAACAATTTATAAGTGTTTATTATAGTTTGGCATTTAATAATTGTATGCAAAAAAAAAAAAACAAAAACAAAAACAAAAAAAAAAATTATTTATTTATGAAATTGAAATTTATATAGTGTTCAACACTTTTAATATTCGCAATGCGCAAGTCAAAAGTATTTGTTGGTTCTTCTAATAAAGAGTTAGGAGAACTTATTTGTAAACAATTAGGTGTAAAACCTGCTCCATGTAAATTAACTAAATTTTCAAATGGAGAGACTTCTGTTTCTATTGGTATGTGTTTGTGTTTGTGTTTGTGTTTGTGTTTGTGTTTGTGTTTGTTTTTTTATTTTTATTTTTATCCAACTAACCTCATAGATGTATCTGTACGAGATGAGGATTGTTATGTTGTTCAAAGTGGAAGTCCCTGGTAGGTTATTATTTAATAAATTTGAAAGTTTTTTTTTTTTTTTTTTTTTTTTTTTTTTTTTTTTTTTTTTTTTTTTTTTCTTCTCTCTTTCATTTTTTTACCTCCAATATCTCTAACTGTTAGTATAAATGACTCTCTTATGGAATTGTTAATTTTAATTGCAGCTCTAAAAGGCGGTTCAGCAACTAATATCACAGGTATCAAATTTTTAACATTTTTCCCCATAATTAATCAAATCACTAGATTTACTAATAAATAGCTGTTATTCCCTTTTTTCCATATTCAAAACAAAGTAAAATGAAAAAACATAGAGGTGCAATTGCTGCTAAAAGTATGTTTGTTTTTTATATTTAATTTTTATACCTTATTTTTTTCTAGCCTTTTCCTTTTTAACACTCTCAGTGATTGCAAACTTGTTGACTATGGCTGGCGTGAATCATATAATCACTCTAGATTTACATGTAAGTATACCATTATTTTATTTCATTTGTAATTTTATATTTATTAACATTTAGGCCGCTCAAATGCAAGGCTTTTTTTCTAAACCTGTAGATAATCTTTATGCTGCACCAATATTGATGAGATGGATTCGACATAATATTCCAGATTGGCAAAATGCAGTTGTTGTTTCTAAAAATGCCGGTGGTGCTAAACGTGTCACTAGTATGGCAGACGCACTAAAAATAAATTTTGCTATGATTAATACTGATAAAAGGCGACGAAATACTGCATTATATACTCATGCGCCTCCATCTCCTGCTCAAAGTGTAAATTCTGATGATGATTCACAACTACTAACATGTTCAATTCATTCAGAATTTATGACTGCAAGAGTTGTTAAGGGACATGTTATAGAAGAAGATTACACAGGAGATGATAAATTATTAAGTAGTGCTGTAACTACAAATGTTTCAAATGAGCCAAGTTCATTCCCTTCAATTGATGAACTTGCAACAGACGATGAAGAAGAAGAAGATCCTTCTAAAATTGTACAAGAAAAGACAATAACACTTGTTGGAAATGTACGCAATAAAACTGCAATACTTGTTGATGATATTATAGATCGGCCGTCTAGTTTTATTGCTGCTGCAGAGCATTGTCGAAAAAATTGTGGTGCAAAAGCTGTTTATTTAATAGCAACACATGGAATATTTTCTGAAGACAGTTTAGAAATATTTGAAAATGAATGGAGTGTTGATAGAATTATTACTACTAATACATTTCCAATAAAATCAGAAACAAGAGAAAAATTTAAGAAGCTTACAGTTATTGACGTTTCCTCAGTTTTAGCTGAGTGTATACGTAGAAATCATTATGGTAAGATATTTATTTAAATGCTTATTAATATATATATATATATATATATATATATATTTCTGATTCTAACATTATAGGTGAGAGTATTGCGTCTCTGTTTGATGAACTTCTAATTGATTAAAGTATTTTAATATTTTGTGAATTATATGTATTTTTTATATTATAAATATATTTGCATATAATATTGGTTATGGAAATAATTTTTTGTTGTAAATGATTTAGTAAAACCAGTGTTGCAGTTCTTTGAATTGCAGGGACATGCTTATATTAAAAATGATATTTTTTTAATATTACTATAGCATTGTTCTTAACGGACCATTGGAAGAATGAATACATAAACAATTTAATACAATAATAGGAATAGCATTTCCTTTTATTGTATGTAATATTTTACAATATTGTTGACATTTTTACATTTCGTATTATCATAATTGGTAAACCTAGTCCTAATATATTATATGTAAATAGTAAAGAATAAAAAATAACAAAAAACTTAAGTAAACTTGTAAAAAATGAAGGTAAGCTCAGTAGATATATTTTTAAATAATTTGATTTTTTAAATTTAATCTAATTTATATTATTACTTATTAAATTTTTTATTTTCATATAATATATAGGTTGAAATAGCGCAAAAAAAACTTTTGTCAAATTGTGAAGTATTTTGGCATCTAAATACTCCTAGAGAAGTGAAAAAAGAAAATGAGACAAATGTACTAAAAGCAGAAAATTATGAAACTATAGTATTTGAATTAAAATCATATTTATCACAAAATGCAGCAGCAAAAGAAACTCCAGAAAAAATAAAAAATTTTATGAAAGAAATTAGTGTTTTTAAATTAGAAAAGGCGGAATTACTACAAATGATAAATCAAGCGCCAACAAATTTAGTTGGTCTTTATACTTTAATTGAAGAGTGTGACAGTAGATTTACAGAAGAAGACACAAATACAATGTTAGAGATAATACATCGCAATTTGTTATAGGTTGTATGTGCATATTTATATATATTACAGGTGTATATTTATGTATTAAAATGTATATTACAATAGAATGTTCAAATCTACGTGAACAATCTATTGGAAGTATGGACAACACACCAACTTTAGTGATTGTATGAACTAGTCCCAATCATACAGCACACCTTGCTATCCTTGTTTATAATTCAAATGAATTTAAAATTTTAATGTAGCCACGTGACTCTTATCAGATGCATCTTCATTTATAGATTAAAATAAGAAATTTTATAAAAATAAGCGAAAAAAATTTTTTTTTTAATAGTAAAATTTTAAAAATCAAATTATATGTATTAAATAAATTGGTAAAATTCAAGAAATAAATATGAATATAAATATGAATATTAGAATATATAAAAAATAAATTTGCAATACTAGTGATTTATTTTTGCTATACTATAATAAAACATGCAATGAATATATATGGCGAATATATGGCGAATATATGATAAATTAGAGCTGGGCAACTGGACCGTCTTTTCCATAGTAACCGTCTTTTAGTCGTCTAATTTTTTAGCGGCTTACTTTTAGACGGTCCAAAATAGACGGTCTTTTTTCTGGACGGTCCAAAAAGACTGCAGACAAGAGAAATCGTATTACGGCCCATTTATTCGTAATATTTATAAGAGCTAGTTTACTATTCCAAATGATTCAAATGCACAGATATTTCATGTGTGATTTCATTTATACAACCATATCTTTAAACTTTTTTTTTAAAATAATTACATTTCATATATAAATTAAGAAAGATTTTAAATAAAATTTAAAAATATAAATTTATTTTATTTGTAAAGCAGTTATCAAGTACCAATTCAAATAAACGAAAAATAAATTATAAACAATAAACAATAAACTATAAAAATATTAATTATTTATCATTGAAAATAAAATATTAAGGATTAATCAGTAGAAAATAAGTAAACAAGTTTAGTGAATATAAATCAACGAATTACCATTACATCTTAGATTGAAAAATATGTTTATCAATAAATTGAAATTATGATTCAAGAAAGAATCTCCAATTAACGAAAATAAAAAACTATAAAAAAATATTTCGTAATACGATTTTTCTTGCCGACGGTCTTTTTGGACCGTCCAAAAATACGGGTAACTAAACAAGACCACTAAAAAAGGACCGGACCGTCTTTGGCCCAGCTCTATGATAAATACATAACAAATGCAAAATGATATACAATAAATATATAGCAAGTATATTATATGTTAAATACTTTATACGTCTTTATATAAATAAGAGAATGTATAACATGTATGTAGAAGGTTTATTATACAGTAAATACACAAGCAGATAGTAATAAATAAAAATAAATACACATAGTTAATAAAAATCTGTGTTCGTAGAATAGCGTAATAGAGGATTAGTAAATCGTTTTGTTTATAGTACACTAGATTACTTAGTACAATCAGTTTTCTGATCATTAAATAAATAAAATAAAAATAGATAAAATTTTATCTATTTTTAATTTATATCACTTTTATTTTTTATTCCATTTTCAAAAAATTTCCTTTTTAATTGGATTCGCTTTATAGCTTTAATTCGTTTTTACTTCCCTAATCACTTTTCGCTTTTCTTTTATTTAGTATTTCAATATTTACTTGATCTAATTCATTATTCGTATATTTATAAATACTCTGATTATTTACATTTTTCTAATTATTTTCACAATTAAACATAAAAATGCCTAATCTTGGAGATGTACCAGTCAAAGTAATTTCCTCTAACAAAGTATTACTAAATAATAAAATTACACCTGGAACTATTGTTATTAATTCTAATGGTAAAATTTCTAGCATTCATGAAAAAATTCTTTCCTTAGAAGATCTTAATTTAAGTGAAAAAAATGATAATAACGATGATAATAAAATTAAAATTAAATATACAAATTATGGTGATTTAATAGTAATGCCAGGATTTGTAGATACTCATGTACATTTAAATGAACCAGGAAGAACAGAATGGGAAGGATTTGAAACTGGTACCAAATCTGCTGCATTTGGTGGTGTTACAACAGTAATTGATATGCCATTAAATGCTATACCACCAACTACAAATGTAGAAAATTTAAAAATAAAAATTAATGCTGCAAAGAATAAATGTTGGATTGATGTAGGTTTTTGGGGTGGTGTAATACCAGGTAACCATGATGATCTTGTTCCACTTATAAATCATGGTGTACGTGGATTTAAATGTTTTTTAATTGATTCTGGTGTTGAAGAATTTCCATGTGTAGGAACAAATGATTTAATTAAAGCAATGCAAGTTTTAAACGGTCAACCGACTTTGTTAATGTTTCATGCAGAAATGTTACCACCAATTTCTGACTCTTTAGGCGATTCAGTAACTATTTCTGTTCCACCTTTAGCTCCTCATGGACCCTTATCTGCTTATAAAACTTTTCTTGAATCTCGTCCTTTATCTTTTGAAACTTATGCTATTGATGAAATAGTTTCACTAGCAAAAAATTTTAAAGATTTACCTCTTCATATTGTTCATTTATCTTCAAATGATGGCTTAAAACTTTTACAAGAAGCTCGTAAAGAAGGTATAAAAATTACTGCTGAAGCTTGTTTTCATTATTTATATTTTTGCTCCAATGAAATCCCTGATGGAAGAACTGATTATAAATGTTGTCCTCCAATCCGCGACTTTAACAATCGTGAACTTCTTTGGAAAGGTTTAGAAAATGGTTTGCAAGAAGAAAATTCTTCTGATTCAAGTTTAAATGTTTTAAAAACTGTAGTAAGTGATCATTCTCCATGTACTCCACAACTTAAACTTTTGGAAAATGGTAATTTCTTTTCCGCTTGGGGTGGAGTAGCTTCTGTTGGTTTAGGTTTTAAAATTATGTGGACTGAATGTTTAAGGAGATATATTGCAGATCGTAATTCAAAATTGAAAACCACTAAAAATAAATTGTTCAATGACGACAATGAATCTAATGTACCTACAAAAAGAATAAAAACTTCAAATGAAAAAAAAGATGAGAATGGAAAAGAAAATGAAAATGAATCTCTTAACACTCCATCTGATGATAATTCAGAATCGTCTTCTGCTACTCCAACTATTGATGAAATTGCTACCGGTAAAGCAGATAAGCATAAAAATGTTAAAACTAAATCTGATTCTGATGCTAAGATATCTGAACCAATTGAATCCGCATGTCACCATGATAACAAAATTGATGAGATTGAAGATAAGCAGGTTAGTGAAATTAGTACTCAAATTTCCTCAAATGATGAACAAGCTGTGAACGATATTATTATCAAAATTTGGAAATGGTGTTCTAAAAACACCGCTGCACAAGTTGGTTTATCTCATAGAAAAGGTAACTTACTTCCTGGCTATGATGCTGACATAGCTGTATTTGATCCATCTGTTGCTGCTGATGTGCTTTCAATTGATGATCTTAAATTTAAAAATAAGCTTTCCCCATATGTAGGTAGAAAGTTTATAGGTAGCATTCAAGAGACAATCGTTCGTGGTAAGACAGTTTATTCTGCAAAATCTGGTTTATCGGAAGACCCATTAGGTGAACTTATCTTAGAAGCTAGAAAATAAATATAGATGTATTTCGCTTTTTTTAGACTGTTTATCGTTTATATCTATTTATACATTTTTTCTGCACTTTTGTCTTGTCAGAGTGTTTAAAAACCTAGAAACTTTTTTTTTATTTTTTTTTTTATTTACTCGGTGTGTTAAGGCATACTTTAAAGACTTTTTATTTTATAGTCATATTTTCATAAATTTTTTGGTGTTTGTGTTCTTAGTTCTTATTATCATTCTTACTTTATTTTTTGTTTATGTTATTGAATTAAATTTAAAACGATTTTTAAAAAATTTATAAATTGAATCTTCTCTATTTATAGAAATAAATTATAAAAGTATATAATATTTTAACGTAAATCAACCTCTATCAAAATCAACACCATATAATATAAATCATAATAATAAATAATAATAAATAATAATAAATAATAATAAATAATAATAAATAATAATAAATAATAATAAATAATAATAAATAATAATAAATAATAATAATTAATCTAATTAATAAATAATAACCAATTAAAAAATAAGTTATAAGAGTTTATAAAAATAAATAAATAAATAACGCATTATAGAAAGGACATGCTTAAATTTAAACATAAATACTTATAATTTATGGGCACAGCAATTAGACGCTGAAGTGATATGTGATTCAAGAGTTGATTTATTAAAAGATTGCGCGGATGCTGGGATATCTAAAGCGGGATTTTTATCAAAGAAATTAGTAGGACGCAAAATACATTTAATGTCTTCCATTGGCATTACTGGAAAATCTTCAACTCTAGGAATATGTTGTAAACCAAGTTGAATCCAGAGAACTATATCATCATTAACAATTTTATCCCCACGTTTAATAAAAGATTTAAGTCCAGCACCACCAGGAGATTGATTCGTATGCCTTCCGCCAGCATAAAATTCTCCATCTTTGTATTTTGTAACATAGACATGATGATCGGCAAATTCAGCACGACGACAATGATAAGATTCAGGGGAAGCAACAAGATGTTGGGTAGATGGTAAATGAATTTTATAACCTGTAGGTTGGCCATTAACCGGATTCTTAGCACTTGGGTTTATAATTTTAAAAGCTCTTGCATTTTGCCAATTAAGATCATAACCACCAGCTTTTTCAACAAGTGTGGTTTTATTAATATAACCAACTCTATGAGGATTTTCAATTGGATCATATGGAAGAGCTTCAGTTTCAGTATAAACAAGAGAATTCTTATGTCCATCAATTGCAGGATCGAGACGTAAACAAAAAACGTGTTGATGATTTGCAGCTAAAACCTGAGGAGATACAACAGTCCCATATGGAGACTTGCCTATTCCTTTATCTAAAGGTTGAGTGGAAAGAATACCAGTAGCACGGACTTCATAAGTGATATCTCCAGCTTGGTTAAAAATGAACATTAAAATATATTCATAGTTAGCTACAGTGATAATCATTTGAAGAACTAACTCACGATTACGAACAACAACAGCACGGTTTGTTCTAAAATTTGTATGCTTCCAGCCAATTCCATTATCTTGTTCATGAACACATAAAACATTTTTGGAAATGTATGGATCACCAGATGGTTTGGCCATTGTACAATCTAAATATGTAATATTACCAAGACAATCACAACCTAATTCTAAATTATTTGCCATTAGTCCTGCACCTGCATCACCAAGATCGAAAGCTTCCTTTCTAGTAAATGGTGGACGAGGATCACCATATGGAACAGCCATGTCAGATAGGGATATACGATACGCAACGGATCGACCTTTAAAAAAGACGTCATGAAGGATCGCACCTTCACGATAGTTAATATTGCATAAAAAGGACCAACCTTGCCATTCGAATCTATTTGTTTTTGGGTCAATTGTATAGCCTGCACCTTCGGGTTGGAGTACTCTAAGAGGCTTTAAATTACCTCTCATTTCAGGCTGATCTTCTGGAAGATAAGAATTTTCTTTTAAATATGGAATATAAGGAGTAGTAGAATTTATATAATTGTTATCAGGGCCTGTAGGAAGGATTTGAATTTCCATTAATTTATAATCCTTTGAACGGAAAATGGGTGAAATATTTAAAGGATGAGCGTAATGGTTTGCGTCAACTTTACCCTTGGGACGAGCATAAAGATACATTTGAAACATTCTTTCTTTTGCTAAATCAGATCCATCGTTACCAAAGATCCAAGGATCAGAAACAACTTCCCAATTGTCTGGCAAACCAAGAGAATTGATTTTTGCAATAACATCTGGATGTTTAAGAGCAATTGTTTCAATTTCTTCTAATTCTTCAGGGTCTAGAGAACCATGGAAAAGTTTATTAATTTCGGTTGTTTTTTCTACAGTCTTTGAGAGCAAGTTAATAATAGCTTCAAAATAATCATCTGTTCCTGAATGATAATATGGAATATAAGCTCTTCTGGGAGGTGGAAGTAATGGTTTTCCTTCACGCTCTGCATCTAAATATGGTACCATAAACGATTTAGGAGGTTCTAAAAGTGATACAGATTTAATTCTTAAGGATATTCCTTTATTTGCCGCTTTAAGAATTGCCGAGGCCTGGGAGATTTCCTCGGCAGATAGTTGTTTAAGAGGATGAATATGAACCATGCTGAAAGACGGTGTTCCTCCTTGTTACAATACTTATTGTTTTTTAAAAAAATTCTCTATACTGTGAGTTAGCAATGGTTGTAGTTGTATATTTTTATATTTATGAATATATTTATACATTTATAAATATGTAAACATAAGCCTATCTTATATTGTAAATATATTGACACATTTATTTTCTTTTTCCATAATAAAAAAAAATAAATGCTACATAATAAACTCACATATAATTCTAGCAAATTTTGAATTTTCCAAACAACCTATATCAGATCTAGTTTAATATTTGAATAAAGGGAAGGATCGGCCATATTTATACACGATAAATTAGCGTGTAATAAAATATGCATTTAATAATTTTTTATCTATAAGAGCACCCGGGTAACAAGCCGGTCCCATTTTTCAAGATACAAATAAAAACCCAATGCATAATACCAGTGAAATGATAGAAAACGGTAATAATAATAATAATAGTAGTAATAATATAGTTAATTTAATATAAAATAGATAAATTCATTAAATATCTAATAATTGTTTACTTTTTTATTCGCATTGATAGTGTCTGTCTGACAAATAGAATTGATTAACTGTGGTAATAATTATTTTATTAGGGTTATTCTCAGTTACTTGAATCGTATATAGACGCGATTGGCGCGATTTCCGGTTGTTATCTAAAGACTAATAGACCGTAAGTTATAGTTGCCGATGAGAAAAAACGACTTGGGTCTCGCCCTTGAAAGCTTTAGGGGCAAGATCTAAGTCGTTTTTTGAAATAAAAAGTAAGACGAGATAAAGAAACAGGGTAAAATAATTACCGAATTTATTATAGATGGTATATATATTCTTGTGCTAATAGTTTTTCTTGATAAACATTGTAATGAAACGCAGTATAAGGGGATAATTTAATTAGATTGATTTTTAGTTTATTCGTAGATGAGATTATTATTTGACACGCTTGAGTTGATATAGAAAATGTAGTGTGTGAGATAATTTAGTTTGAGTTTGTATATTTGTAAAAAAAAAAAAAAAAAAAAAAAAAAATTCTGTTTAAAAAACATATATTTAAATAGGAAATTAAAAACCACTCAATACTGTATATTATTATTAAAAAAATAATAGTAGTCGGTTAACTATACTGATCTAAACTAATATATTGTATCATTGTTTTCAAGAAATTTTTAAAAAAAAAATTTTTCTGGCAACATAACTATGAAAGTAGTGTTGTGGATATACGTTTTTTATACAAGTTTGAAGTAAAAAAGAATTGGAAAGAAAAAAAAATTTATTTAATTTATATTACAGTTTTAGACTTATTATTTCATTTTATTTGCTTTTTAACTTTTTAAACATATATGTAAACTGCATTGCTAAAAAAAACATATCCGTAATACAAAGTAAAACTATACGAGGTGACAAAGGAACTAACTGCTCAATGACTTCAATTATAGAACATTTATGCTGTCACCATAGTTTTAAGTTATTGGAATTAAATACATATGTAGATGTATATATTTTGATGATTTATATACAGATATATATATATTTATATGTTATCATAAAGCAATATAAACTCTGTAAGCATAAAATATGATGAATACAATTCTCATCTAGAACGCTTACTAATAATCATCAGTAAATATTGTTAAATGAAAACAATTAATTGATAACGGCAATTTATGTCGTCTTTTATTTTTTTAAAAAAATAGCTCTAAAATAAAAAATCTACAAAACTTTTACAATCAAACAAAAATAATAACAAATCTGCTACGGGGCAGATATTTTAAAATGACCTAATATAATAGGTTGGCTTTAAGCGAGCCCTATTAGAAACCAGTGTCCATTCCTAAATATAAATAATTAATTAGAAAAAAATACAATAATAAGTTACAATGGAAATAATAAATAACACGGTCAGTCACTGGTTACCATGGAATTAGTTAGCGTTAATAAATAAAATTTATTTTTATCAACTAGGTTCTAGAATGACATAAATGAGTTATATTTTTTAGTGATAGAATAAAAAAAAGGACTAAAATATAATATGTATGCTATAATGAGCCATAAAATGAGTTAATTATAGAGCGATTTAATTATTATGGGTATTATCAACTGACAATATTTATGCATGTGGCAACATGAAATAATAAGAAATTTATTGATGAGGGATAATGCTCAACAAATAATAAATTACAATAAATAAACATAAGCAATAGATAAAAATTATATTTAATTTACTTTAATATCATAGATTAATTCTCCACGCTTACAACAATTCTTCTGAAAGTAATGACATTTAAAAAGGTTAGGTTTGTAACTATATAAAATAAATAAATATAATAAACAAATAAACAAATAAACAAGAAAAAAAACATTTCGTCATAGGAGAAAATAAATAAATGAGCACTCACGATCAAAATGAAAAAAAACGAAAAAAAAAGCTCAATGTTTTATCATTTACTATAGTAACACAGCGGTTTTTGATGTTAGTTTTGCTAAAAATTTTGATATTTGACTAAAAAAATAGTTGTTTAATACATTTTTGTTTACTACCAACGTTTTTTTTTTTTCTTTCTAAATAGTAATAACAACAACAAAATAAAAACAAGAACAAAAACAACAAATGATAAATAATAAATAAAAAATGATAAATCATTAAGTATGAGTTTATTATATTATTTGTTGGCATTTTTTATATAAAGTGTCGTTTAGTATGTTTTTTTATAATTTTTTTTTTTTTTTTTTTTAATTACGTTATAATATACTTCTACTTTATCAATCAAAATATTCAATCTTAATATATTCTATACCAAAAAGTATATTTGTTAGCTATAATATAGCTATAATATAGCTATAAAAATAATAATATACAAAAATAAATTTTAAATAGATCAATTTAATTGTTCTATTTATCATTTTTTTAATTAATTATTATTATATAATCATTAATTTAAACATTGCAAATAATAATACGATAAGCAATAAATGAAATGGATTCCAATATTAATGTAAATCATTCAAATAACAAACAAATTAAATATCAATTAAACTCTCAAACATCTACAGAATCTTCAAATTCTTTTAATTCTTCCTATTCTTCAAAAAATGAAGTTTCTGATTACAATAATGGAATAACTGAGTATCATACTGATACTACAAAAGGAAATAATTCAGATTCTGACGAATTACCATTTCATAATGATAACGAATTTAATACCCTAGTACGTACTATTTCGCAAGTACAAATACCAAATGTTGAAAATATGAGAAAAATGAAAGATCTTCATGATAGTACTGATCTCAATGGTATTACTGAAGACTCTGAAGAGAACGGCAACTCTGATCCTAATCAAGTTCCAGATTTAAAAAGAATGAGTACTGGATTTCCAATTGGTTCTGATCCTATTAATCCATTTACTTCAAGTATGCCAGATGATCGTTTAGATCCAAATTCCCCAAATTTTAATGCTAAAGCTTGGGTACAAAATTTTTATAACTTGATCTATTCTGATATAGATCATTACAAACCAAGAAATTTATCTGTTGCATTCAAAAATTTATCTGCTTATGGTTTCGGTACTGAAGCTGATTATCAAAAGACTTTCTGGAATTTGCCTTTTCAAGCTTACCATTTCTTGAAATCGGCCGTTCATGGATTTAGAGATAAACAAAGAATTGATATTTTACGAAATTTCGATGGTATTATAGATCGTGGAGAACTTGTAATTGTTCTTGGTCGTCCTGGTGCTGGTTGTTCAACTTTTCTTAAAATTCTTGCAGGACAAACATATGGTTTAAATGTTGATAAGTCTTCTATTATTAATTATTCAGGAATTTCTCAACATAAGGTTCAAAGACATTTCCGTGGTGATGTTATTTATAATGCAGAAATGGATGTACATTTCCCTCATTTGACTGTCGGTCAAACTCTTCTCTTTGCTGCTCTCATGCGTGTTCCACACAACAGAGTTCCAGGAGTATCACGTGAAGAAGTTGCTACTCGTTTAAGAGACGTCATTATGGCTATGTTTGGTCTTTCTCATACTATTAATACAAAGGTAGGAGATGATTTCGTAAGAGGAGTTTCTGGTGGTGAAAGAAAACGTGTTTCTATTGCAGAAGTTGCTCTTGCTGGTGCTCCTTTACAAATGTGGGATAATTCTACTCGTGGTCTTGATTCCGCGACTGCTATTGAGTTTATTAAAACTATCAGATTATCTTGCAACACTTTTGGATCATCAGCTGCCGTAGCTATTTACCAAGCACCACAATCTGCTTATGATTTATTCCACAAGGCTATTGTTTTATATGAGGGAAGAGAAATTTATTTTGGACCTACTGAATCCGCTAAGCAATTTTTCCTTGACATG
The DNA here is from genome assembly GCA_030571375.1 of Botryozyma mucatilis. Lineage (NCBI taxonomy): Eukaryota > Fungi > Ascomycota > Trigonopsidomycetes > Trigonopsidales > Trigonopsidaceae > Botryozyma > Botryozyma mucatilis. The sequence continues at coordinate 94,324 of JAJLXO010000002.1, read as the reverse complement.
GGTTTTATATGTCCTCCTCGTCAAACTACTGCTGACTTCCTCACATCTCTCACAAACCCAGTTGAACGTGTAGTCAAACCAGGATACGAGAATAAAGTTCCTCGGACTCCTGATGAGTTTGCACAAAGATGGAAAGAAAGTGATGAACATAAACGTTTGATAGAAAAGGTTGACAGTTATTTGGCAGAACATCCTTTGGATGGTGAGACTTATCAACAATTTAAGGCATCTCATAATGCTGCTCAAGCGAAAGGTGTTTCACGTTCTTCTCCATATACAGTCTCTTTCCATATGCAATTACGTTTATGTATTTGGCGTGGATTTCGTCGTTTATTGGGTGATATGTCTGTTTTCTATTCTGCTGTTTTTGGTAATTTTATCATGGCTCTCATGATCGGTTCTCTTTTTTACAATATGCCAGTTAACTCTAATTCATTTTATCATCGTGGTGCTATTATTTTTTTCGCTATTCTTTTCAATGCTATGAGTAGTATGTTAGAAATCATGTCTCTTTATGCTGGTAGACCGATAGTGGATAAACATAAGCAGTATGCTTTATATAGACCTTCTGCGGAAAATCTTGCTTCTATGTTTGTTGAACTGCCTAACAAGATTCTTGTGGCAATGTCTTTTAACATTACTCTTTATTTTCTTTCTAATTTACGTCGTTCAGCTGGTAGATTTTTTGAGTTCTTCTTGATTAATTTTTTGACAACACTTGTAATGTCAAATGTTTTCCGAACAATTGGTGCGTTTACAAAATCTTTCTCTGAAGCTATGATTCCTGCTGCTGTATTTATTTTCGCTTTAGTAATCTACACTGGTTTTGTTATTCCTACAAGAAATATGCATTTATGGGCTCGTTGGATCAATTATTTGGATCCTATTGCTTACTCTTTCGAAACTCTTATGGTTAATGAATTTCATTCCAGGGAATTTCCTTGTGCTCAGTATATTCCAGAAGGTCCAGTTTATAGTCGTACTGGTGGTTTGAATGACTTTGTATGCAGTGCAGTTGGCTCTATTCCTGGACAATCGTCAGTGGATGGAGATCGTTATCTTGCTTTAGCATATCGTTATTATCAAGCACATGAATGGCGTAATTTTGGTATTTTAATTGGTTTTATGTTTTTTTTCCTTGGCGTTTATCTTGTTGCTGTTGAAATCAATCCAGGTGCGCGTTCTAAAGGTGAAGTACTTATTTTCCAACGATCAGCATTAAACAGAATGAAGAAAGAACAGAAACTTCAGCAAAAGAGGGATTTGGAGGCTGCTCCACAAAATGAGAAGTTCACTCCTGTCAGGGAGCATGCTAATGATGATGCCAACTCGCTTGCTAGGGCTTTATCTGGAATAAGTGTTCCTCACAATGAAGGAAAGGAATTAGGTTCAGCTGTGGAATCAAAAGGTATTTTCCATTGGCGTGATGTTTGTTATGATGTAAAAATTAAGTCTGAAACTAGAAGAATTCTTAATCATGTTGATGGTTGGGTTAAACCTGGTACTCTTACAGCTCTTATGGGATCTTCTGGAGCCGGTAAAACTACTCTTTTAGATGTACTTGCTAATCGTGTTACTATGGGTGTTGTTTCTGGAAATATGTTTGTCAATGGTCATCTCAGAGATGACTCTTTCCAGCGTTCTACTGGTTATGTTCAACAACAAGATTTACATTTGTCTACTTCTACAGTTCGTGAAGCTTTAATTTTCTCTGCTGTTCTACGTCAACCAAAATCAGTTTCTTATGAAGAAAAGGTCAAACATGTCGATTCAGTAATTGAAATTTTAGAGATGGGTAAATATGCTGATGCAATTGTTGGTATTACTGGTGAAGGACTTAATGTTGAGCAACGTAAACGTCTTACGATTGGTGTTGAACTTGCTGCTAAACCTCAACTTCTTCTTTTCCTTGATGAACCTACTTCTGGTCTTGATTCCCAAACTTCATGGTCTATTTGCCAACTTATGAGAAAACTTGCAAACTCTGGACAAGCTATTCTTTGTACTATTCATCAACCTTCCGCTATTTTAATGCAAGAATTTGATCGTTTATTGTTCCTTGCCAAAGGTGGTCGAACTGTATATTTCGGTGATTTAGGTGATGGATGCTCTACTCTTATTAAGTATTTCGAAAAGAATGGTGCTTCTCCTTGTCCTTCTGAAGCAAATCCTGCGGAATGGATGTTGGAAGTAATTGGAGCAGCTCCAGGTTCTACAGCAAAGTATGATTATGGTGAAGTTTGGAAGAATTCTCCTGAACACCAAGCAGTTCTTCACGAATTAGAAGAAATGGAGCGTGAGCTTTCTAAGATTCCTGTTTCTACAAATCGTAGCGATCATAAGGAGTTTGCTGCACCTTTATGGTATCAATTCGTTATTGTCACTAAACGTACTTTGCAAATGTACTCTCGAACTCCTATATATATTTTAGCTAAATTTGGATTGTCGATTTTCTCATGTATTTTCAACGGTTTCTCATTCTTCAAGGCGAATAATTCACTCCAAGGTCTTCAGAATCAAATGTTTTCAATGTTTATGTTTACAGTTATCATGTTTACGTTAATTTCTCAAATGCTTCCACAATTCGTTAAACAAAGAGAATTATATGAAGTTCGTGAGCGACCTGCAAAGACTTACTCTTGGAAAATGTTTATTCTCTCTCAAATAGCAGCAGAAATTCCATGGCAAATAGCAGTTGGAACAGTTGCATTTTTCTGTTGGTATTACCCAGTAGGTTTATATCGGAATGCAACATATACAGATACAGTTCATGAACGAGGTGGTCTTATGTATCTTTATTGTATTATGCTTTTTGTTATGTCGTCATCATTAGGTCAAGCTTGTATTGCTGGTATTAATCGTGAAGAGGCAGCTGGTCATTTAGCCCAATTACTTTTCAGTTGTTCTATGATTTTCTGTGGTGTTTTAGTATCTAAGGATGCTATGCCAGGATTTTGGAAATTCATGTATCGTGTTTCTCCGTTTACATATTTTATTTCAGGAATTATGAGTACAGGTCTAGCGAATTCACCAGTTGTTTGTGCAAGTTATGAATATTCAGTATTTAATCCTCCTGCAAATACTACATGCGGTGAATATATGGCAGATTATCTTCAAGTTGCACCTGGATATTTACTTGATCCTAATAGCACATCACAATGCTCTTATTGTGCTATGAGTAACACTAATGATTTCTTAAATTCAGTTAATTCATATTATTCTGAAAGATGGTGGCACATGGTTATTTTGATTGCTTATATTTTATTCAATTACTTCTGTGCCATTGCACTTTATTGGCTTGTCCGTGTTCCTAAGAAGAAAAATAACGTTAAGGCTGCTGGATCTCAAGATGAAGTTAAAACTAATCAAGTTAAATAGAGATAATTTATTTATAGAAGGGTATAGGAATCTGATTTGGTTTAGATAAAAGCTTTTTAAGTGTTTAGAATGTTTCGAGCATTATTTATTATTATTATTTCTTTTTAGTTATTTATTGTTTTAATTTTTTTTTTTAGTTTTTGTTTGGTTTTGTTTATTTAGTATGTTTAGTTATGATTCGTTTATGTTAAGTTTATTATTTATTTAATTGCTATTTATTTATTTGTTTTGTTTATTTATTTGTTAAATATTTATTATTTATTTAAAATTGTTTAATTGTATTTGATTTAAAGTTCTTTTCTTATTAATAATTTGAATTTACTGTGTTATGTTTATGTTTGTATTTGAAGTGTTGTCTATTTATATATATATATATATATATATATTTAAATTATTTTAAACATTTGCATTTGTTATATATTATATTACAACAATTTTGTTTAAGTAAATTTTATTAACGAGTAAATAAATTTAAATGCTATTCTATAATTAATATCCAATTATAGCTACATACGAATTTTCTTTCTTTACATAGCATCATAATACGAATCTCAGAAATGTTGGCACAGAAACCGATCATATTTTATATAACAAAAACCAATGACATAAGCAAATACTATTTCTTCTACATAGTAAATTATTACGAATAAAATTCGCATTAATTTGTTTGCCTTACAATAAAAATAGTTTTTGTTTTTTACTATAGGATTTTATTAGTTTTTCTAACTTGGTGCATTAACGGAGTAAAACGATGACGACAACCGAATATGAGGCATAAAAGATTATATAATATATATATATATGTAAAATCAAAAAATATATAGTATGAATAAATAAGTATTATAAAAAAAAAAAAAAAAAAAAATAAATAAATAAAATAAAATAAAATAAAATTGTAATTAATATTGACTCTCTTATAAGTGGAAATTTAAATTATACAGAAATAGCATAAATTTATAATTATTAATTATAAATAATAATTTTATAAATCAAAATACAAGTAAAGAATAAACAAACATAATGACTACACCAAAATTAGAAATTCCTTGTGTTCCTGATAAAAATAATAAAAAAATATCAAGTATTTTTAGTAGATTTAAACATCAACCACCATCATTTACAAAATCAAGACAATATAAATTTGGACGTATATTAGGATCAGGTACTTATGGAGTTGTAAAACAAGCAACATATAATGATAGTCAACAGGTTGCAATAAAAATTGTACCAAAAAAAATTTTAAATGGTAATAATCAAATACTATATAATGAACTTGCATTATTAAATAAAGCAAAACATAGAAATATTATTTCTCTTATTGATTGGTTTGAATCAAAAGATAAATTTTATATAGTTACTGAATTAGCAACTGGTGGGGAAATGTTTGATAGAATTTGTCAACTTGGGCACTATTCTGAAGATGATGCTGCAGAATCAATAAGAGAAGTTGTAAGTGCTGTTGAATATTTACATGATAAAATTAATATTGTTCATCGTGATTTAAAACCAGAAAATCTATTATACGAAACACCTGATGAACATTCAAGACTTATGATTGCTGATTTTGGTATTGCTGCTTTACTTGTTTCTGATGATGAAGTTTTAACTTCAATGGCTGGTTCTTTTGGTTATGCTGCTCCAGAAGTTATTGAAAGGACTGGTCATTCAAAACCATGTGATATTTGGTCAATAGGTATAATTACATATACAATTTTATGTGGATATTCACCATATAAAGCTGAAAATATCCCAAATTTCTTACAAGAAGTTCATGAAGGTCCACCAAAATTTCATGCAAAATATTGGAAAGATATTACGGTCGAAGCAAGAGATTTTATAGTACGTTGTTTACAATACAATCCAGCCGCACGTCCAACCGCTTCACAATTACTTTCACATCCATGGCTTTCTAAAGTTACTCCTACTCTTAAATCCAAACATAATCTTATACAAAATATTAGAGAAGGATTTAATGCTCGTCGTAAATTTAAAATGGCTATTGAAACTGTTAGATTATCTAATAAACTTAAATCTCTCGGTTTGGAAACTGATGATGATGAACATACTGAATTTACTATTAATGGTAATGATACAGTTGGAAATCAACAACATCAAATTATAACCAGTCCTTCATCATCTACGTCATCATTACCGAATAATAATACTGATAATTCTCATAATCAAAGTAACACATCTGAAGATTCGGACAAATCATCAAAGAATTCATCTGCTTCTTCACTTGGAGCTGATTTAAAGGGAAAGCAACCGCGAAGACGGTCTTTTAGTCCTGGACAAGGGGCTGCAGCTTTTGCAGAGGTTGTTGCTGCAGCACAACGAGCGAAAGCTAATGGAACGCTTACTGATGACACTAAGAAGTGATTTTTGATATTTATTTATTTATTTATTTATTTTTGATTGTTTATTTTATTTTGTTAGTTAATTATTTTGTTTTGTTTAGCGAGTTAATTATTTATTTATTAATTATTTATTATTTATTATTTATTATTATTTATTTATTTATTAATTGATTATCAATTATTCATTTGTGAATTAATCATTTACTATCAAAAACATACATAAAAATCACACATTAAAAAAAAAAAACGACATTATAAAGAAGGTCTACGGGTAATGAAATGCTCTAAATCTTGTTTTGTAACAACACCTAAAACGAATTTCCTATCATAATCTGTTACTATACCAAAATCATCAGCATTTGAATTATCATCAGCCATTGAGAAAAATTCATCAACTTTTTCTAAAGGAGTATCAGGAGTTATTTTAAAAAAAGGTTTTTTTTTTGAAAATTTAGTATAGCAATCTTTTACTTTTATATTGTTACTATTATTTTTATTATTATCTCCTAATGATTTTAATAATTTATCAACTGTTAAAAATCCAAGTAATTTTTTAGAACTAGAAACTACTGGTAAATAAGAAAATTCTCTTTCATAAGCTAATTCAAGTGCATTATTAAGTAAAGTATTTGGATCTACTGTAAATGCTGGTTGTAATTGAAGGTCTTCAACATTTGCCTGGAAATTAGTTTTCTCTGGTAAATAATAAATAAACAAATAATACAAATTAAATAGCATAGAAAAAAAAAAAAAAAAAAAAAAAAAAAAAAAAAAAAAAAAAAAAAAAAAAAAAAAAAAAAAAAAAAAAAAAAAAAAAAAAAAAAAAAAAAAACAAGTATAAATTTATTACAGTAATTAGATAAAACAATAAACATTAAAATGTGTTAAATAATGCTAATAATAATGCTAATAATAATGCTAAAATAAATAAAAAAAAAGTGCAAAATAAATGCAAAATATGCTAAACAAGATGAAAAAAAAATTAAAAAAAAAAAAAGCACTTACGCCACGGTAATCTATAGGCATTTTGTATATTTTATTATTGTATTTTATAATGTGTTTGTTTAAATTGTTTTTACAGTATGGTGAGATGGTTGTAGTGTAAAAATATTGCAGGACTATAGGGTAATTCCAATATATTATAGAAAAGCATACAAATAATTTACAAGAATCTGTACATAAATATTAAGTAAATATAAAACATAATATTAGAAAAATAATAGTATTTTATTTAAAAACGTATAATGCGGGAAAAAGTATGCAGTTTAAATATATCGGACGAAAGAATTTGGTCTGTAGCTTCACATCCAAGTTTGCCTTTAATAGCAGTAGCATCGGCGGATCGAGTTGTTAAAATATACAGAGTGGATACCAGTAATAATAGTAATAATAGTAGTAATAACTCTAGTGAAAGTATTAAATGCGTTTTGTTAACAACTTTAAGTAGTAAAAGTCAACATTCAAGATCTATAAGAACAATAGCTTGGAGACCTAAACAATTTCCAGTATTGGCAACAGGATCATTTGATGCAACAGTATCAGTATGGGCTCCATTATCTTGTTCAGAAAACAAATTTATTTATGATATAAATAATACTGATCAAGAATGGGATTGTATTGCCACTTTAGAAGGTCATGAAAATGAAGTTAAAAGTGTTGCTTGGTCTAGTAATGGAACACATTTAGCTTCTTCTTCTAGAGATAAAAGTGTATGGATTTGGGAATGTTATGGTAATGATGATGAAAATGGATATGATAATGATAATGACGGAAATTTAGAACTTGAATTAGAGTTTGAATGTGTTAGTGTACTTCAAGATCATTCTCAAGATGTAAAATGTATTGATTTTCATTTAATTGAAGAAGATTTACTTGCATCAGCTTCTTATGATGATTCGGTTAGATTATACAGAGATGATCCTGATGAAGAAGATTGGACTTGTACAGCTGTACTTGAGAGTCCTCATTCTTCAACAATATGGTGTGTCAAGTTTGAACAACCACCTTCTATTAGTTTATATAATGGAATACCTCGACTAGTTTCTGCATCAGAGGATAAAAAAGTCCGTGTTTGGACTAAAAAGGTTGATGATAATAATAAAGATAAAAATACTAATGATAATAACAATGCAATTAACAATTATAATAATGTTGAAGATATGATTCCTTCATTAGGAAGAATTCCAAATACTTATAAAACTCACAGTATGGAAGAAGAATGGTATTGTGAAAATGAGTTACCTTTAATACATACAAGAAGTGTATATACAGTATCTTGGAGTAAAAATTCAGGCAGAATTGCTTCAGCGGGAGGGGATGGCTCTATTGTGATTTACAAGGAGGATAAAGATTCTTCTAATAAAAGTAAATGGTCAATAGAGAAAACTATACATCTCGCGCATGGTGTTTACGAAATCAACACAATCACATGGTTAAACGTTGAAAAGGACAAGGAGCTACTGATTTCTGGGGGAGACGATGGGAACGTTTACATATGGGATTTATAGTGTGTGTATTATAGTTTGATGTGTATGTATATATATGTGTATGTATATGTGTATATTTATATTTATATTGAATATTATATGCAAATGCATATTTTCCTTATTCAGGCTTACTATGTAAGTTTGGATATAGAGTTGAGCGATATTTGTTTCCAACGCTTTGATATTGCTATGTATTATTGATTATGCATTGTGAGTAGTATAGATAAATCTATGTAATGTGATGTATATAAAGTAATATGTATAATGTATATAATATATATAATGTATATCATGTATATAATAATATGATATAATAATATAATATAATATAATAATATAATATAATAATATAATATAATAATATAATACTATACACTACTGTAAAGAAAGCTCATATTATAAACTTCGTATATAATACACAAATCAATTGTGTTGAAACTAGGAAAAATAAATTCAAATTATAAAGTAAATAAATGAATGATATAAAAAATAAGAAACTAAAAAAATTCAATTGACATAGGAAAAACAAAATAATCTACAGTAGGAAATAATACACTAATAATATACTCTAATAAATATACCAATATAATCTGCTAAATATGCTAAGATACTTAATATATTAACTGTTCCTGACCTCAAAGGTTCGCAAATTCTAAATATAGGTTATTTTTTGTGTGCTAATGATATTTTTTCCTTAACAACGCGAAAAGTTCAACTCCAGTCGCTATAGATTTACATACAGTTCCAGATGTTATAGTAGATTTATACTATGAATTGAATATATATGAAATATATTTTTTACAGCATGATATATTATATATTAAATTACATATATATGTGTAAATATATGTATTATAAGAAAAAAAAAAATGCATTTTAATATGCATTTTAATATGCATTTTAATATACTTTTTAATATTTTTTACACATTTATTACGTATATACAATATAGCCTTACAATATCAATATCACTATAACAATGCAATAAATTGTTATAGCAACTAACCTTGGTGGTTGTTTATTATTATTATTTTTTTTTTTTTATTACTTTTATCTTTGGGCATTGGTAATAAACACACCATTTGAAAAAAAATAACGCCTAGGATTAAAATTTTATATTTTAATTTTAAATAACAGTAAATTTAAAAACAATTGTATTTGAATTACTGTGTGAATAAAACTTATGGCATATTTTTAAATATTTTATTTAATAATAATAGCTTTAAATTTTTGAATTTTCCACAGAAATTATATTTACATTGTATTACTGATAATAGTGAATAATAATAATAATATAATTAATTTATTACTTATATTATTATTTGTTTATAATTAATATTAATATTCAATATTAATATTCTTTATAGTAATTTAATAAATTTTTTTTTTTTTCCCTTTAATTTATTATTACTATTAACAAAATGGCAATCGGAAGACAAACTAGAATCATAACTCTACTTGTTATAGACAGTTTTTTTTTCATTTTGGAAATATCAATAGGTTTGTCATAAATTTATTATATCATTATTATAATTCTAATTCTTTAGGATATGCTGTGAATTCTCTTGCTTTAATTGCTGATTCTTTTCATATGGTGAGTTTTAACTGAGTTATTTAATAAACATTGGAAATATATATTAACTTTCAGTTAAATGATGTTTTTTCTTTGATTGTTGCTCTTTGGGCAGTTCGTCTTGCAAAATCAAGATCGGCTACTGCAGAATATACTTATGGTTGGCAACGTGCTGAAATTCTTGGTGCCTTAATTAATGGCGTTTTTTTATTAGCATTATGTTTATCTATATTTTTGGAAGCTATTCAAAGATTTGTTGAACCACAAGTTATTACAAATCCAAAACTAATATTAGTAGTTGGGTGTGCCGGTTTAGTTTCAAATATTGTTGGTTTATTCTTATTTCACGATCATGGACACGGACATGGTCACAGTCATGGTCATGGTCATGATCATGGTCATTCACATTCACCTATTACTAATTCTTCTAATCACTCTCATTCACATACTGAAGAAGCTAGTTCTGGTCATTTAAAACATAGCGATCTTGAAGCTGGTGCTCATAATCATCATCATGAGGAGGAAGAGGAAACAAACGAACATGTACATGGATTTTTTAAACATAATAATGATTATAATAATGAAAATGATCAATCTATTGATGCGGTATGGCCTAGAAATGTTGTTGCTGGAAGCATTAGTGCACAACCTTTTTCTGATGATGATAATTCATATTCAAATAATTATGGTACTGTAAAAACAAATAATAATAATAATTTACTACCCAATGATGAGGGTTCAAGTTCAAATGAAAACGATAACTTATTATCTACAAATAAAAGTAAGAAATCCACATTAAATTCAACTGATGGAATCCAACATAGATCTAGATCATTATCAACACATAAATATCATTTTCACACAATTAAAAAACAACAAGCGGCGGAACTTGGACAAGAAAAGAATAAAAAGCAAAGATCATTAAATATGGAAGGTGTTTTTCTTCACGTTTTAGGAGATGCACTTGGAAATATCGGTGTTATTGCTACTGCTTTATTTATATGGCTCTCAGATTATTCATGGCGATTCTATTTTGATCCAATTGTTTCACTTGTTATTACATGCATAATATTTTCTTCTGCTCTTCCATTGGTGAAAGCTGCCTCTAAAATCTTATTACAAGCAACACCTGCTGGCGTATCACTTGATGAAGTTGCAGATGATATTATGTCATTTGATGGTGTTAAATCAGTACATGATTTACATGTATGGATTCTTCGTGAGAATTTATTTATTGCTTCTTTACATGTCGCAGTAACAATTCCACCAGAAAATTTCATGGAACTTGCACGTAGAATACGTCATTGTTTACATGAATATGGAATACATTCAGCTACAATTCAACCTGAATTTTTATCATTAGCTGGTGTATCTAATAAATCTAATCAAACTGCTTCATCTTCTAATGATGAAAGCAATTCAAATAATGCTAATACAGCAAGTTCTACTTTTAATAATTCTATAAATAAAAACGATATAGACAAGAACACTAATGGTAATAATACTTCTACTAATTCAACTAATAATAATTCAAAAACTACACAACTTATAGAAGCACCTATTAAAGGACCTGATGGATGTTCTTGTTTAATTGAATGTTGTGCACCAAAGAAGTTTACATGATGTATATTTACAGTAATATTTATATTGGGTCGGCTTTGAACTGGATATTTAAGAAACGATAAATTTATATAAAACTATAAAATTATGGGAACTATAAAAAATAAAAAAAAACTAAATAAAATAAATAACCATACTTTGATGAACATAATGATAAATATTTATTTCTTACTTTATAACACTTTATTATACATAACACCCTTTTGTAAAGCAAATCTCACATACATAATAAAAAATATTACTATGTAAAACACTAAAAAATAAAAAATATTGCACATAATTGCCATAACAATTGCATAAAAGATAAAAAACCGTAAACCAGAACTTTCTATGACAACCAAATATCCCTTTTGTGCCGAAATGCCAAACCCTATCTCCATCCTCTAATAAGCTGAAGGCATTAAAATTTTTTTATTTTAGCTAAATTTCTTCCCTTTATTTAATTCTTCCCTGATAAGTAAGAACTATAACAAAAAATTTTTGTTTGTACTTTAATAAAAATATAATATATATAAAAAAAAATATAAAAATAATAATAATATAAAAAAAAATGAATTCACTTTTTCCATCTACTGAAACATTAAATAACTTCTCACAGAAGTTTTTCGTTCGTTCTTCTACTGAAGAAAAGATCGAAGAAGCTATCGCTCGTGCTGCTAAGAAAACAGCCGACGAACTTCAAATTCCTCTTTACTCTCGTGAATATTTCACTGCCTGTACCATCGGTGGTATTCTTGGTAAGTGATACTGTAAATTTGTTTGTTGTATTGATTTTTTCTATATTTTTAAATATCGGGTATTTTCGGAACCTGTATAAATGTATTTGTATGCATGCGTTTATTATAAAAATAAATACATACATACATAAATACATAAATAAATAAATATATACCTACATGCCCAAATATATTTAATTTAATAGCAATTATCTTACGTTGTTAATAATATTTGGATTTGCATTGCTAACTTTTTATTTTTATAGCTTGCGGACCTACCCATTCAGCAGTTACTCCACTTGACCTTGTCAAGTGTAGATTACAAGTTGATCCTACATTATATAAGGGAAATTTCCAAGCATGGGGAAGCATCTTAAAGAATGAAGGTTTAGGTGGTATTTTCACTGGTATTGGTGCCACTGCCATTGGTTACTCACTTCAAGGTGCCGGAAAGTACGGTTTCTATGAATTATTCAAATACAAATATGCTCACTTGGTTGGTGAAGATGTTGCTGAAAACTGGAAAACTACATTGTACTTGGCATCTTCAGCATCAGCAGAATTCCTTGCTGATATTGCTCTTTGCCCATTTGAATGTATCAAAGTACGCACACAAACTACTATTCCACCAGCATACACTTCAGTTATTGATGGATGGAGAAAAATTACAGCCAAAGATGGTATTTCTGCTTTATATGCTGGTCTTACACCTTTGTGGTTCCGTCAAATTCCTTATACTATGGTTAAATTTGCTTCTTTTGAACGTACCGTACAAGCTATTTATGGTTATATCCCTACTCCTAAGGAAGATTTGAGTAAAGTTGCCCAAACTGGTGTTTCTTTCCTTGGTGGTTATATTGCTGGTATCTTCTGTGCTGTTGTTTCTCATCCTGCTGATGTTATGGTTTCTAAGGTAAATGCTGAAAAGAAAGAAGGTGAATCTACTGGAGCTGTTGTCAAACGTATTTATTCACGTATTGGTTTCGGTGGTCTTTGGAATGGTCTCCCTGTCCGTATTGTTATGATTGGTACATTGACTGGATTACAATGGCTTATTTATGACTCTTTCAAGGCTTTTGTTGGTCTTCCAACTTCTGGTGGATCTTCAAAGAAATAGAGAAAATGTGATTAATTTATTTATAATAATATTTATAGTTTAATTTTATATACTATATATATTATTATATATATATTTATTTTATTTTTATTTTATTTTATTTTATTATATTTTATTATATTTTATTTTTATATTTAAATACATTATATTTTTTATATATTTAATTAAACTTTTTAATTAAATTTATTTTTTGTTTAAATTTTATTTGTATTTGTTTATTACTATAGTATTTTAATGTATATTGTGTGTAGTAAACGATAAAAAGTTTAAATAAATATATTTGCATTACATAATTTAATATTAATAGATAATAATATTAATATTAATTATATGATTTTCTAAAAAAAATATCAAACTAAATTAGGAAATTTATTCCAACTCCGTTGCGGCTATTAAAAGCCACTGCGTTGATTAAATTATTAACACTTATATTAATTAGTATTACGTAAAATGGCTATGAGATTATTTACGCCTTATTTAGTACAAAGATTGTTTGTTAATAAAGTTGGGTAAAAATACTCTCCTACAGTTTACTAGTTAGCAATATACTATAGTGTAGGAACAGTATAATGCATAAATATATGTATATATATAAATTTAATGTAGATAAATATATGTATAGAAAAATGTATATATAAATATAATGTGTATATATATATATATATATATGCTTACAAATAAAATACATAATTTAATATGCAATAAATAAAAGATTAATAAAATAATATATGTGCTAACTAATTAACTAATTTGTTTATTATTTGCGAAACGGAAAAACTAATTCCAATTAGGTAACTAAGCGAGAATTGTTTAAGGAGCCAACGTTAATATCTATACTAATGTGGCAAGTGCGAGCCAGAAATATATGATTCAAATGTGCATTATTTAACAGATTATTCTAATAAAGTAGTTTATACTACATTAAACTATACATAGAAAGTTTATTAATAAAATTTTAAAATTAATAAATTAGATTTTTTTTTTATTATTTATATTATGTATTAATAAATTTATATTTTTTGTGCAATTATTTTTATTAATTATTTAAAACTAATAGATAAATTAATTCTTTACTATTAAAATTAATTGTGCGTGAACGGTTTATGTATGTATGACGTTAGGAATAATAAAACTATAATTTTTCCAACACTTTACGAAGCAACACGAAAAATACACTATAAAGTAAGGGTAAATTATATTAAATTACGAGCATTTACAGTTATTTACTAAATAATTTGTACTATTAAAGACCTTTTTTATATTAACAGTTGAAAAACGGCTAATTATTTTAATTAGCAGTTGTATTAATTTCTGCATACACGGGAGAGAATATCAGCTGCATTAAGTAAACATTCGTGACCATAAAAAAAGAAAAAATGCCAATAAAAGCAAGCAAATTAATTAATACAGTAATATATATTTATATATATAGTATTGTTATTTCTATTACGGTAAATATGTAATTTGTTATATGACATAAGAATTTTTACGCATATGTTTTAGCATTTCTACTATTTTATTATATTTATTATTATTTCACAAATAATATATTTATTCATATAGGGTCAATACTAAGGTATTTCTAAAATATTATATAGACAAATACAAGTATTAGAAGGAATTTTTATATTTAGTCTTTTTTGTTTATTATTTTATAATTACGAATAAACTCTACAATATAACCCAATAAATCAAATTCCTATTTGGGATAACTAAACGCTTGCCATACAAACGAACGTTTTAAAACAAAAGACGCTTTAAAAACGCTTCAAAAACGTATATTAAACGTTCTATTAAACGTTTTTAATATATATATTTTTAAATATATATATTTATATATTTATATATTTATATATATGCTATTTTAACGTTGCTTACAAATATCCACTTTATAAATAGGTGCAGGAGTCAACATTTCCGTCAATAGAACGTTATACAAACGTGAATAGTATAGTGCACAAAAGTCATATATATATATATATATATATATATATATACAGCACCATACTCCATTTGATTCTTATATAGTAAACAAATTAAAATAACATATCCTTATTCAAACTCGTCTGCACCAATACTTCTTATACATAAACAAACACCAACGCTCATGGACTCTTCTAGAAGCAGATTTTTGGGACAGAAAAGAAGAAGAAATTCACATAGCCGATATACTTCTTTGTCAGATTTCCCCTCCTCTTCTTCTCCATCATCCTCTGAACAAGAGTCTACTTCACTTTCTCACAATGAAAATAATAATTATAACAGAAATCATGTTCATAACAATGATGATGATAACCAATATTCTGAAATTCCCATTTTATTTTCTCATGACTTCCATATAAAATTTAGACCTGATTTGTTTTTTAGAAATGAAGCTAATCCAAGTACATCATTACCTTCTGACTCATCTGTATTTGATACTTCACAAGCCAATACTGAAAATTTGAATACAAATATGAATTCAGTGGAATCCATATCAGAACCTCTTAGACCTAGACCTGGTGATTTTGAATTTGGTATGGACTTGGCTCAATTTTTATGGCATTTATATGAAACAAAATATTTGACAAAAGCCACTTATGATCAAGTATTATTATCTTTATCGTTAAGACCTCCACTTTTAACTCCAAGGGAAATTTTAAAAAGAAAATGTGATATACAGGGAATCCTATGGCGCTCTCCTCATTCATCTGAGGTAGAGAAGTCCAGTAGATCTTTGATTGCTTCAAGCTCTCCCTCAGATTCAAATATTTCTGGTGTCGAAAATTCAAATAATAATCAAATCATAAAAAATGTATCATTACCAAATAGTATTACTTCCCCAAATCAATCTATTAATAATAACTCCCATAATGTATTATCCGCTAATTCTCTAAATAATAATAATACTTTTCAATCAACGAAAAGTAAAAATATATCCCGACCAGTTTGTACTGTGAGGCGAAAGGCAACATGGGCTCAGGACTCCACTAATATTTCTTCATTATTTACTGGCGCCGAATGTATAGCTAGAAAACGACGTATTGAACTATATCGCAGTTATTCATATTATCCAAAATCCCAAGCTGGTTTATCTTCTTCTATAAATGCTAATCATACTGATGATCCCATATTTGGTTTTGCATCCTTACATAATGTACATCCAAGACCAAGTATAATGCATTTCCAATTACGCCACCATTTATCTCCAGTCTCTGGATCAGAAGTGTATTTTATTGATTCGCAAAATCATCTTCGGCTACTAGATCCACGCCGGAATATGTCGTGCATAGCTGTAGATACCTCAAATATAAAAATTACTTCTATGGCTGCCTCAAAAGATGTTATAGTTGCTGGTGGGTTTTTCGGCAACTACATTCTTAAATCTCGTTCTGAATTTTTATCAGAGTTGCCTGATATAAGTTATAAAAAAAATTTTCGTCCTCAGCCTACTGCAAAAGGAACAATAACTATTGACCAAGCTGGAATTACGAATCACGTTCATATTACAAGTAACCCAATTTCATCTCTTTCTGCTGTGTTTGCTTCTAATGATTTCACAGTAAGAGAGTTGGATATTGAAACAGAAAAGTTTAAAGCTACTCATAAATTTGACTTTCCTATAAATGCAAGCGCAACTTCTCCAAATGGAACTTTACGTTGCATAACAGGGGACTCCTTGGAAACGCTTTTAATTGATACACGATCAGGATTAGAAGTTTGTAAACTTTTAGGTCACAAGGATCACGTGTTTGACTGTGTTTTTTCTCCTAATGGCTATAATTTGGCTACTGGAGCACAAGATTTGACAACACGAATTTGGGATTTACGATATATATCTACTAATCTTGATTCTATTTCAGACACAAAGCAGCAAATATCTGATGCAAGCATGCTAGTATTTGGTGCGCAATTTGGCGCTTTTCGTGCACTTAGCTATAATGATTCTGGAAGATTCCTTGCTATGGCTGAACCTGCTGACTATGTACATATTGTTGATACTTCAAGATTTGATTCGGTGGTAAATTATAGAAATAGATTATCTAATACAAGCTTGAAATCGAACCAGATTTCAGCCCACAGAGGGCAGATTTTAACCTTTTGGGGTGAAATCACTGGGATTGGATTTAAAAATGATACTTTATGGATTGGAAATTCTGACTATTCAGCTGGTGGATTAATGCAATATCGAAAGGCTTCTTACTTAATGTAAAAAAAATATGAATTTAATGACAAAATATTTATAGTAATTACTATTAATTGTGGGGTGGTTTTTTATTTATTTATTTATTTATTTATTTTTTTTTTTTTTATGTTCTTATTTATATTCTTATTTATGTTTTTATTTATTTTCTTATTTATCATTATACTTTTTGATTTTTTAGTTCTATTTATTATTCTTGGGTTAATTTTGTTTGTTTATTTTGTTTTTTTTATTATTTATTTGCTTAATTTTTGCATAGGATAATTTGGACTAATTTGGACCGAATTATACCGTAACACGGAGAAACAGTTAAATGGTAATTTAAAAGTTTGAGATTTTCATTTTTTAAATTCCAAGTTAAAATAATATTATTTAGCTTTATTTGTATTTAAAATTTGATATTTTATATTATGATTGAATATTTTATATTATACAGGGGAAAAGTAAATTAAAAATTATAATGAATACACAAAATTTATGGATCTGCTGTTGGCGCAGAAGGGAAAGAATTTAATTTTGATAATAATTTTGCCTGTCGTTGAGCATCAAGTTTTGCATTCCATTTGTTTAAGCGTGCTTGAAATATTTTTTTATGTAGTATAAATATTCTTGATTCAGGTTGTTCAGCAATTGGGGGGGTTGCAATTTTAGTTGCTTGTTTATTTTTATCTTTTTTATCATCTTTTTTCTTTACTTTTGTGTCATTAGCTTGTTTTGAATCCTTATCATTATCATCCGATTTTTTTTCATTGTCTAAATTATTTTTTTCATCATCAATTTTTTTAGTGGTTTCCTTTTTCTCATATTTTATCTTTAGAGATTCAATTTCTTTCTCAATTTCAGCTTTATGGTCCTGTTGAGAAGCAACATGTTGAATCACAGGAGATGCGAAATTTTCATCATTTAAATGGGATCGGCAAATATAAAAGAAATCATTCTATAATTTGTTTACCAACATTAGTATTTATGTATTTACATATTTATAAAATTGCATATATATATATATATATATAAGAATTTATTTATTCAATTATTTATAATAGAATAACACCTACCTTGCCATCCTCAGTCACTAGTACATATTCTGTTGGTTTCATACAAACAAAACATGCACGTGATGATTCCGGGGCCACTTTTCGCAAATGATATTTGTTTGCAAAAGGTGTTTTAGGAGGCATTAAGATAATATAAATGAGTTAATGCTTATAATATGTTTAAGATTCACTGTACTGAATACAAACAACTATATTTTCTCGTTTATTACGTATGAATGAATGTATTTACGTATGAATGTATGTATATATGTATATATGTATATATGTGTGTATATGTTTATTAAATTAGATAAAATCAAACATTATAGATTTGACATCTTGGTAAAAGGATATAACTTTTATTTGAGAAATGGGTAAACCCTAGTCGGTTTGCTATATAGGTCAAAAAATATCTTACTGCGGAGAGTTTTGAGGCTACTTTGAAATGATCTTATATAAATAAATGCGAACAATATTATTATGTATTAAAAAAAAAAATATATATATTTTAGTTTATATAATATAATGCAATAATTTATTAGATATATATATATATATATATACTATAAATAGTCAATGAAAGCTTTTTTGTTTTCATTTTTTTTATCAAAGAAATATTATTTTCATATTAAACTTCTACAGTACCAGAAATGATGTAATAGTTTTATTTACTAATTGGATTTATACGATAGTTTTAAACCATATACATTATTATTGAGTCATATTTAATATATTTATTAAAAATATTGAAAATGATATGGTTTTGAAATAGTTAATCAAAATAGTAAAAAAAATATATTTTTAAAATAAAAATTTAAATTCTCTATACAACAAATGAATACAAAAGTAATTTATATTTAACACTGTAAATGTAAAAATAATTTAATGTTCGTACTTGAATTCATGCTTTTAATACGCAGTAATAAGTAAAATGCAGTTACCAAAATCAAAATTATAATATGGAAGAAGGGCTTAAATGACATAATTTTAAATTTTAGATCCCAAAACATGTGATACAAAATGAAATTAACTTAAGAATGATTTTAAATAGTCTATGATAAAATTATGAAAATAGAAACAAGATTTTTTTTTTACTCGCTGAATAAACTAAATATTAAATTTAAAAAAGCAAAGCGCATTTATAGAATATATAGAAATGATGCATGTTATATAATAAAATACTAATATCAGAATATTAAATGTAATAAATATACAAATAATAAACGAATCAATAATTAATTAACTAGATATTGTAAATAAATAAATAAATAAATAAATAAATAAATAAATAAATAAATAAATAAATAAATAAATAAATAAGTAGAAATGTAGAGGCGAAAATAAAAAACAAATAAAAGTAGCAAATCATTGGTACAACTTCACGAAAAAAGCAGTCACATTTTAATTTTTACATATTACTCATAGAAGTACAAAATACTTTGACGACTGTGCTGAAATATTTGTACAAAAACCGAAAAATAATACAAAATTAAAAAATGTCTACATTTGGAAAACTATTTAAAGTAACTACTTATGGAGAATCACATTGCCTCTCAGTAGGTTGCATTGTGGATGGTGTACCACCTGGTATGAAATTAAACGAACTTGATATTCAACCACAACTTTCAAGAAGAAGACCAGGACAATCTCATTTAACTACTCCAAGATCTGAAAAAGATGCTGTAACTATTCAATCAGGAGTTGAATGTGGATATACTTTAGGTAGTCCGATTGCAATGATTATTAAAAATGAAGATCAAAGACCAAAAGATTATTCTGAAACTGATATTTATCCACGTCCATCTCATGCCGATTATACTTATTTAAAAAAATATGGTGTTAAATCTTCATCTGGTGGTGGAAGATCATCTGCCAGGGAAACAATTGGTCGTGTTGCAGCTGGGGCTATAGCTGAAAAATATCTTAAACTTACACATAATATTGAAATAGTTGCATTTGTTTCATCTATTGGACCAGTTTCATTAAATAGAGATACTACAGATCCTAATTCTGTTTTTATGCATCTTTTAAAATCAGTTACACGTGCAGATGTTGATAAATCTCTTGTTCGTTGCCCTGATCCTGAGATGGCTGAAAAAATGATTGATGTTGTTGAACAAGCAAGATCAAATAAGGATTCAGTCGGTGGCATAGTTACTTGTGTTATTAGAAATTGTCCTCCTGGTTTAGGAGAGCCATGTTTTGATAAATTAGAAGCCATGCTTGCCCATGCCATGCTTTCTATTCCTGCATCTAAAGGTTTCGAAATTGGATCAGGTTTCCAAGGTGCTACTATGTATGGTTCTAAACATAATGATATGTTTGTTTTAAATGACAAATCTTCAACCCGTTTAGATACGATTACAAACCATTCTGGCGGTATACAGGGTGGTATTACAAATGGTGCTGATATTTACTTCTCTGTTGCTTTCAAACCTCCTGCAACTATTTCATTAACACAACATACTGCTTCATACGAAGGAAACACTGGCACTCTTTCTGCTAGAGGCCGTCATGATCCAAATGTTAACCCCAGGGCTGTACCAATTGTTGAAGCTATGGCTGCATTAACCATAATGGATGCGCTAATGATACAACAATCTAGACAAGTATCTATTTCTAATTTACCGACACCAAGTGTTGATCGTATAGCTCCTAAGCATATCTGATTAAATATATACTTCTTTTTTTTTCGGTTTGTACATAAATTCATATGCACATGGACCCTTTTCTTTTGTGTTAATTTATATATTATATTTATAGATAAAAAATTATTTATTTTCTACGTGTAAATAAATTAAATTATTAAATCAATACTAAATTAAATATAATTACATACAAACAAAAACAAGCACCTATTAAAAATCACAAACATTAACAACTCGTAACGGACTTCGATTTTCTTTTTCATTGAAACAGGAAATTCCTTCATTACTTTTTGAACTGGCACTCTTTTCATCATTACTGGAAAAGTTACCATTAAATGACGAATCGTTATTTCCAATATCTCTTATACTATAAACACTAGAAGCTGGAGTATTGTTTTGAAAATATTTCAATTCGTCATTTTGTTCGTTTAATTCATTAGAAAGTATTTGATTTCTAACTGTAATACTCTTTTTTTTTATCCGTAAAGGCAATGTAGAAGAGTATAAATATCCAGGTAAAGCTAATGGAGACGTATGGATTGAATCATTATTTGATGATTCAAAAGGATTAGTGTTTTCTAAAATATGCTCTGAAGTTGTCTCTTTGACCGTACAAGTATCGGTAGTTAAAGCATTATGTGATGATTCTAGTTGTACTAAGTCACCCCTGAAGTAACTACTGTTTGGAAAATCTGAGAGCACTTGATTTGCAGTTAAACTATTTCTTTTATCGTTATAAAACTGATCATTTTCAAAACCATCTTCATAAAAAGAATCATCTAAATAACTTATTCCAGAATTAATTTTTGAGCAAGTTTTATTCCTAGAGGACATCTTATTTCTTCTAAGACAAAATAAAAGGGAGGACGGGGAAAGTTTTTTAATATAACTTAATAAATTAAATTTATCAAATAAATTCTTTTCCTCATCTGAAGATAAATAGAATGTATTATTTTGTTTAGATTTAAATTTTAAAACTATAACAAATCCTATTAATGAAGTGATTATACCAAATGGTAATAATACAATTAACAAAATTTTTTTAATTTTCTTATTTTTTTCAGTTTTTTCCAAATTATTAGTATTTGCAGTTTGACTACAATTAGATTTTGATGTATCAGTTTCCTTATAAATATCAGATAAAGAATCGATAGTTTTACCGTTTGAAGAGTCTATCAACAGAAAGTTTTTAAGCATATTTTTATTTTTATTTTTATTTTTACTATTATTGATATTTTTGCCAATAATATTTTGATTATAATTTCCATTTTCATCCTTTGAAAATGCTTGATCAGATAGAATGGCATCATTAGGATTATTAAAATTCATTGCTAATATGAGTCCGTTATCCAAAACAGATAAAGCATTATAAGAAGACAAATTATGATAAAAGTGTGGTAAAATTACTTCATTATTATATACCCAATCCGATTTTGAAGAACGTGAAAGATATAAAACAGAAGGAAAAGCAGGATGGGAGTCATCACCAACTACACCACCAATTAAAAGTATAGCAGAATTGTTTAATTTCAAAGGAATCGCACCCTCTCTTGAGTCTAATGTAAGCTTATTTAAAGAGTTAAAAGGAATAGATCTATAAACCCATTGAGAATTTTCAAAAAAAGCAGCCTGAGACATTGAGATCCAAGCATTTTTTGATTTCCCTGCTAGAATTAGTCCAATATCATTTTTATCATTACTATTATCATTGCTAATTGATAATGCAACCCCATTATAAAGAGGCACAGGAGAGTTTAATAAATTTATAGTGTTAATAGTATGATTTACAATATTAAATGAATAAAATGAGGAAGAAACTTCATTATTTGAACCACATATACCACCAAATATATGTATTAAATTGTCCTCAGTTGAATAAAAATATTGAGCATTTTTACAATATCTTGCCGGAGATTCTATCAAAACATCAGTCCAAACTGCGGTCGAATCTAATAAGTTTAATAAGGATATTTTTAAATCGTAGCCATTGTTATTATTATTGTTATTATAAAATGCATATGCTATTGGAGAATCATAATTAACAAAAACTATTTCGCTATTACTTGGAGGCTCACTAAGAAAGAAAATATTGTAATTGTTATCAACATTATTATCATAATTATTACTGTTATTTTTAGTAGCAGAACCCTTTATTTCAAAATCATAGCGTACGAGATGTTTGTCTTGCGTATAAAAAAACATAGAATTATTATATTGCATGTAATTACTTAATGCTAAACAAATATTGCCACAAAACAGTGTAATTAGTAAAACAGTCCATATAAAAGGTTTCATTCTGAGATTGTTTTTTAAGTATAAGAAATGCTTTTTTTAATGCTTTTGAAATGCTAAAATATGCTAAAATATGCTAAAAAAAGAAAACGAAAAAAGCCTAAATAATATCCCCTATACAGTATCCCTCCAGAAATAATAGTTTCTAAAAAAAAAGTCATTTTGAATCATTTTATATGTGTTTTAAAAAAATCTATAACGTTCACATTTAGCCAGCCTCGCAGATGTCTTAAATATACCGTTAGCATTAATAACCAACTGTAGCCGTAAAAAAAAAAAAAAAAAATAATAAATACCGATTTCCGATAGCCGTAATAAATACATTAATGAATTATTAACAAATAAATCTTTAACCAACATGAATATAAATAAATTAAGTAATCTTAAAAAAGTTGGATTAGTTTCTTTAACTTTAGGCTCAATATATTTATCATATAATAAAAGAGAGGAAATAAAATATTTAGGTTTAGCAACTGTAAGATGTGGAAGAATAGTTCCCACTAGTTTAATTTGCTTCTATGATTATCATAGGACTCTAAATCCCTGGATCAAATATAAAAATGAAAAAGAATATGAAATTGCTATAAAAAAATGTAATCAACGATGTGCCGATAGAACATTAAAA
Organism: Botryozyma mucatilis; assembly: GCA_030571375.1. Classification (NCBI taxonomy): domain Eukaryota; kingdom Fungi; phylum Ascomycota; class Trigonopsidomycetes; order Trigonopsidales; family Trigonopsidaceae; genus Botryozyma; species Botryozyma mucatilis. Next base: position 70,295 of record JAJLXO010000002.1, on the reverse strand, counting down.
GTTATAGAAAAGAATGCTGGTATTTTTATTAAATTAGGTCAGCATATATCAGCATTAACCTATTTATTACCGAGTGAATGGACAAATACATTTATAGTATTACAGGATAATTGTCCTAAATCATCTATTGAAAGTTTAAAAGAAATGATTAACAATGACAGTGGTAAAAAATTTGATGAATGGTTTTCATCATTTGACGATATTCCTTTAGGGACTGCTTCACTTGCACAAGTTCATAAAGCAGTTTTGAAAGATACTAATCAAGTTGTTGCGGTTAAATTACAACATCCATCTTTGAAAAAATTTGTACCTATTGATGTAGCAGCTACTCGTTTAATTTTTAATTCAATTGAATATTTTTTCCCAGACTATTCAATGACTTGGTTAGCTGATGAACTGGAATCTTCTTTAAAAAATGAACTAAATTTTAATATTGAAGCTGAAAATGCTATTAATACTCAAAATCATTTTAAAAATAATATTAATAAAACTGCCTTAAGAATACCAAATGTTTTTTATAGTACAAATAGAATATTAATTCAAGAATTTTTACCGGGTGCTAGATTAGATGATTTTAATTATTTTTATGAAAACAATATTTCTTGTCGTGAAGTTTCAACTTGTTTATCATATATTTTTAATGATATGATTTTTTCTCCTGGGGCATCAATACATTGTGATCCTCATGGTGGTAATTTAGCCATAAGAGCTATTGATAATAAACAAAATAAGGATACGGGTAATCCACATAATTTTGAAATAATTTTATACGATCATGGACTTTATAGAAATGTTCCATTAAATGTTAAAAGGGCTTATGCACATTTATGGTTGGCTATATTAGATTCTGATATTCCAAATATGAGGAAATATGCATGGGAATTTGCTGGAATAGATAATAAACATTTTAATTTATTTGCATCAGCAATAACAGGAAGAGCCTTTGATGTACTTAATGAATCGAAAGGTGTGATAACTGAAAGAACGACCGAAGAAAAACTTAAAATTGCAAAAGCTTTCTCTGACGGTTCATTATTTCTACAACTAATTGATTTACTAGCGTCCATGCCTAGAATTGTTCTTCTTATTTTAAAAACAAATGATCTTGTAAGGGCTCTTGATGAAAGTTTAACGAATAATGCTAATGAAATTGAATTGATTTCAAAAAATCATTGGACTACTGACAAACCTTGTCCAGAGAGTAATTATTTAATTATGGCTTCATACGCCGCACATACTGTTTATCAAGAAGCACTAGAGAAAATAAATTTTAAATATACTTCATCTTTTTTAAATATTTCAAAATATTACCATATTTTTATTGCATGGGTTCATTATTTTAATCGATGTAATCAATTACGAATATTTAATATGCTTTTATGGGCAAAGACTACGTTTAATATATAAGTTAAATAGAAAAAATAATGAATAGATAAATAATGAATAAATAGATAAATATTAAAAAAAAAAAATCTCTTTTATAATTATTTACATAGTTTCATATATATTTCTCAATCACTGATATACTGATTTTTTAAATAAGTCCTCATTATAGAGAATTGGATGCAAATTTTTACCCTTAAATGATAAACCTTCTAATTCATTTTTGGCTTTTAGTGCACCCATATTTTCATTAAATTTCACAAATGCATTTACTTTTGGAATACTACTAGTTACATTACCAATATCTAATAATTTTTCAATGTGAATATAAACTTGTTCTATATTTCCATATTTTTCATGTAGCGAGCCAATTTCTGATGCCAGATTTTCATGCATTTCGTTTATATGAACAATATCATAATGCACTATTACGCTACTATTACTATTTTCATTGTTTGTAACAAATTTTGCAACTTTTCTTTTAAGTCCGGTGTTAAAGTTACTAGTACTAATCTCTTTATCTTTTTCATATTCTAAAGTAATTGCACTTTTAATGCCATCCTCTTGTAATCCTAGTCCTTTTCCTGGCTTCCATCCAAATTTCGACATCAATCGTGCACCATATGACGATTCACTAAAAGTTGAAGTTGCTGTGTATGGTTTTTGTTTTAGTTTAGAAGTTAATACTGGTTGTTTGGGAATTGAAGTCAGTTCTTCAGCAAAAACCGATGATTGCTGTGCATGTCCTTCATTTAAAACATCTTTATAAGATTTACCTTGTAAAGCTAGATTAATGTAATTACGCACATATTTATCTGTAACAATCGAGTCTGGAGAATTTAAAAAATTAACAATATCTACTGGAGTAAGATAATTATATTTTTCATTTAAATCAATATTAGAATCTTTTGTTTGTTTATCATTAGTATGAAAATTTTTATGAGAAAATCCATGAGAAGTTGTAAAATTTATATGTGGGTTAGCCAATTTTCTTTTCTTTTCTGTTGGTAGTTTATTTATTCGTTTAAACTTATTATTAAAAATTGGGTTTTCAACTTTAAGTTGAACTTGGGTAGGTTCTGCAAATGCAACTACAGCTGAAGGATCATTTTCTAAATTTAAAAGAGTCCTTTCTGCGTTATTTTCGACAGCAGTTAATGACTCTGTAATCTCTGTATCCAAATCTGAAATAAACAAGAATTAATATTGATGTTAAAACAAAAACAAAAACAAAAAATTAAATATTCTCACCCGTATGATCTAAAATTTTATCATTGTAATTATTATCATTTGAAGTTAAATCATCTTTACACTGACTTGATGAAATGCTCATTTTACTATTAGTTGTTAGGGTTTTAACCTATGATATTGACAATATTTTAATATGATCGTAGATGTAAATGGAGCATTGTGAAGTAAAAAGAAAGGACTTAAAAGGTGTAGTGGTCCCAAATAATAAAATGCTTATATTAAAACACTATACAAATAATGAATTAAAAAAAAATACAAAATCTTTATACAAATATAAATATAATAATACTAGAAGTAAATATACAGGTAATTAATTACAATAGACAAATACTATTATACTTAATTTTCTCTATAAGTTACTATTATAGATTATAATAATTAATAAAAATAATAATTACTGATAACATATAATAAGAATCATACAATAAATTATCAATTATAGCTTATAGAAAGCATATTACTTTCTTTACATATATTATTACTATAAATAACAAAAAAGTAAAGTTAAATACTAATAAATATCAGGGTAACATTTTCATAAGTTATTACTTTGCTAATTTTACAAGGAGGATAATACTTAAAAGAATATACCCGTATTATTTATTACAATGATATAGTATATATTACTATAGGAAAATGAATAAACCCCCTCAAAACTCTCTTATTTTTTTCAGAGATGTAAAAAAATTATATTTTCAAAAGGATAAATTTTTTTTTACTTTAAAATATTCAACTAGAACGATTAATTTGTCAAGGAATAATAATTATTATTATTATAAGAAAAGTATTAAACTAAAAAAAATTAATCTTATAGAAAGTATATCTAAAAATAGGTCTTATTATTTTTCAGCTACTTTAAAAAATAAAAATATAGGTATTGATAATACAACTGATATTAACAATGATAATACTGATGATCTAGCGTTTTTAAGTTCTCTAAAAGATATTCACAAAGATGAAATTAATAATGAAGAGGAAAGAATAGAATATGAAGTTTATTCATCCGCGAAAAATCTAAATAATAAAGAAAAAGAATCTGATGATATTTTTAATTTAAATGAAAAGAAAAAATTAAGAAAATCAACTATTTATATAAATAATAATAAACTAGACGGTTCATACATTGCCGCTGCTGCTTTGTTTTATTGCTTGGAAATTTACTCCCCATTTCCAGTGCTTTTAAATAATAGTAAATCTGATAATCAAGGAATTGGTATTGAACAGATTGATGATAAAAACTTTGGGTTTTTCGATGCATATATTGGATATAAAAATCCTAAAACAGAATTAAATTTACCGTACCAGATTAAATTTTTTTCATTTGCTTCGCCCAGTAGGAAAAATATAAAAGATTTAAATGAAAATGACAAAAATTTTTTAATGAGAAAACTAAAATATAATAATTATGGATATTCGAATCCTGGTAACATTTTCAAGTTACATTCTAATACTATAATTAGAAAAGTTCTTTCTACTTATATGCCAATATATAAAATAGACGCATCAATTAGCAGTGCCGAATTAATTTCATATATTAATGATAGGATTTATGAAAACTACATTTTTCCCTTTGAATTAGTAAATAATTTTCCTCGTTCAAATCAACATCCAAGCATGAATTCATCTTCAAATTTACATTCAACTTCATATTCAAATGATGTATTGGAGGCTATTAAAAAAAATCCGCTTCAATTTAATGTCAATTATCCATTTAATTTAATGGATGAAATTGAAGATTTAAAAACTCTTAATAATTTTAAATTATCAATGTTTAATCCCGATAGATGTGATATTCTAGCTTCAATTATAATGCGTGAATCGTTTTATATTAAATCGCTCATTCTAAAATATTACCAACTTTTCACAAAATGTTACAATTTAGTAAAATCATCTACTTATGACCATCTAGAATTATATAGAAAAGATCAAACCAACCCTTCTCAAAACCTTTTAGTTGTACCAAAAAAACTCGACGTTCATCCTCGTTATCTTTTAAGTATAATATATAACTTAGAAAATAAGTTTGGTAAAACTGGAATGATTAAAGCAATTTCTTACAGGAATCTTAAACAATCTGCAATGCTACAAGAAGTTTTTCTAAAATTTTCAAATACTCCAAGAAGTCTTGTATATCATAAAAAGGATACTCCAAAAACGTTTAAAAATAATATTTTTGATAATATTACTGTTATAAGGAACGAATTAACACAAAAGTTAAAAATGAAATTGCAAAGAATTGATTTTACAAATGACAACGAAAATATAGATAAAAAATTATCATTAATTTATGCCAATTCTATTTCTTTTTTTAATTCTGATAAAGTATCAAGTACAGGGAATAACACTTTAATAGCAAGTGAGTCTATTGAATTTACGAATAATTTTTTCCAATTTATGGAAAAAAAGTTATATAATAAATTCGTATATTTAATACATCCTTGCATTATAAATAAATGGGAAGGATATGTTATTAGAATTATTCCAAGGAATTATTCTGGAATAAAAATTCTTCCAAATAGTGTAAAAAGTTTTTCTACTTATTTTTATTTAACTGAGGCTTTGTTTGAAAAAGACGATTTACACAATATATTAGAACAGTTATAGTATAGAATGATGGTGTAATGATAGTACAATATTATAACAATAATAAAATAATTTAATATCCATGATAAAACAATGATAAAATAATATAAAAGTTTAATACAGAAATGATAGTAATAAGATAATAATACCCGATTATATAGTAGTAATGACACTTTTTAAATTCAATAAATCTAATTTTCAAAAAATATTTATAAAAATTACAACCAGATTAATTACATAAAATTAATATAAATATTCATTATTATCATTAAATACATGAAAATACTATTACAAAGTTTAGTTTGTTTAAACATCAAAATACAATATGTCCGATAAAAATAAAAATAATGAAGATTTAAATATAGATAGAAGGCCAAATCCACCAGGCTGGGTACCTCCAAGAGCACCTTATAATCCTTATGAGTCTACAGATCAACGACCACCAGAAGGGTACCCTTCGGAATTTTTACCACTAGGAAGACCATTTCCAACATCAGACCCAATCACAAAACAAACAATAGCAATAGCAGGTTCAGCCGTCCCTCCGGGTTATACTTTAAGAAGAAGAGAATTTACACCAAGACCAAGGTCTGATTTATATCCAGGTCAATATAAAATTTTAAAAAGGTTACCACCAAGTCCATTTTTACAAGGTATCAAGTATGCTGCCTGGATAATTGGTGGCTCTTTTTTTACGTATATTGCCTTTTTTGTAAGGTGGAATGATGGTTATGATAATATCTTTTCTCCACTTTATAGATTTCGTCTAAGAATGAAAGAGAATTTAGGTTTTAAAATGACTCCCCAAGATTATAATGATTTAAAGCAAAAGTCTCCTCCATTGGCCGTAAAGATCACTCCAGGACCTACTCTTGCTGAAATGGGTTACGATATCTCGAAAAATCCTTATATGAAGGAAAGACCTCGTAAAGAGCATTGGCTTGCCGCCGAAAGGATTAGACAAGAACAAGAAGAGGAAAAGTTAAAAAAAATGGAATTAAACGAAAAACAACTATTAAAAGATATAGCCTCAGGTAAATTAAATCCTGATGGTTCTTTAAAGGTTGAAAATTCAAAGAAAGATTCACATAGAATCCCATGGTATAGGTCTATATGGTAGAGCCTTAGTTTTGCTTTGCCGTTTTACTTGTCTTTGTGTCATATTTCTTAGCTATTCTTGTGTTTTTTAATCTAATTTTAGTTTAAAGATCTGTATATATATATTTAATTATAATTTAATACAATTTTAAAATTAAAGACAAGGAATCTATTATTTCTATCTATTCTATACATCTTAGATGTTCAACATAAAAATTATTAATTATCTAAACACTTTCATTTTTTCATTTTTCTTTTTTCATTTTTTTTTTTTTTTTTTTGTGTATAAAGACATTTCGATATTTTTGGTATTAATAAATATAGTAATCTATTTTTTTAATAAGAATTTGATTTCTCAAATAAACCTTGGGTATAACTCACAATATTTATAATAAGTAAAAAAAAAAATAATCAAAGAGAAAAAAAAAAAAAAAAAAAAAATGGAATTTTATTAATTTCAATAGTCAGTTTCATCTCAACAGGTCTATACCTTCTTTATCTATTCCTTCATGAAGCTCAATAATATCACTACCAAATGGACCACTAAGCAATCCATTTGGATAATTCAAAGGAAATTTTGTCCAAACTTTATAAAACCTAATAGTTTCATCAGATGAGGCTACACAGATGGAAGAACCATCAGGTGATTGTACAGCATACAGTGCTCTAACATCCTCTGCCCAAGGAATTTTGGTAATAGGACTACACCTCGGAAAGGAATATAATGCCATTCGGCAAGAGTTTTCTGGATTAGCATATCCAAATGTTGCCATAATTTCTTTTGAATGTAAAGACCATGTTAAAGAAGTCACTTGAGCTTCTGCATCAATAGTATTTATAAGTGTACCAGAGTGGGTATGCCAAAATCTAATAGTACGATCATTAGATCCTCCACCTGTAGCTAGTAAGGAAGACAATGATGGACAAAAAGTAAGGGCTTTTACTGCAGCATTAAATTCCCATTTATATCTTGGTTCAGTAGGTAATGTGGCTTCAGAAATAATATTTGGCATATCCCATACTGTGCAAGTGTTGTCATTTCCTCCTGAAGCAAGTTGGGAACCATCTGGAGAAAATGCTAAACCACATATCTGCTGAAAATGTGCCCTTACAGATCCAATCAAAACAAGTGACCATTGAACAGGGGTATCAAGAACAATAATTGATCGAGAAAGTTGGTTTGCCTCTTCTGTAATTTTTTTTATTTCAAAAAACAAAATATTACCTTTTTCATCTCCAACTACAAACAAATTTTCACGTTTAGTTGTTGGCATCCAAGTTATGAAACAAATTCCGGAACTATGGGTGTATTCAGCACAAAGATGCATACCACTAGAATCCCAGCATGTCAAACTGCCATCTAATCTTCCGACAGCAAGAATATTATTAGAAGAATTTGAAAATGATAAACAAGTTACAGGGGAATAAGAGGAATGAGGTAAAGATAAAGCACCTTTTTCTTCCTTCCAAATATAAACATTATAACTCAGACCTACAGCTAATAAACCATTAATCTTTGACCAAGAAACCAAGCTACTATAAAAATCATCTCTTAATCCTGGGGCATCTAAAACTCTAAATTTAGTTAGTAAAAAGCTGAAGCATGACCAACCAAAAAAAAAAAAAAAAAAAAAAAAAAAAAAAAAAAAAAAAAAAAAAAAAAAAAAAAAAAAAAAAAAAAAAAAAAAAAAAAAAAAAAAAAAAAAAAAAAAAAAAAAAAAAAAAAAAAAAAAAAATATCAAAGCAAAAAAATAAAAATAATATGGGTTATAGCAATAAACTAAAATCTAGACCCTGAAATAGCGAAATCAAAATTTTTAGAAATAATAATCAACAATATAAAAAGAGATATAAAAAATAAAAAATAAAATAGAATAAAGAAAAAATACCTTAATGGTGAATTTGGAACCGTACGACTTGGTGATGAATGTACTTGGCTTGGATCAGTTATAAGCGAATTTATATAAAAATCATTGCATGTTTCTTTTCCAAAAGGGGTATTATTAAAAAAAGAATATTTCGGGGATATAGGGCTATCAAGCTTCATAACGGGACTTCTATGATCGGAGCTAGAAGTTGGAGAAGAAATAACAGGGGAATTAAAATTTAAAATTCGTTTAGATTCTCCTAAACCTAATGCTGAAGCAATAGCATTTTCATGGGTATTATCAAAACATGAATTTTTAAATAAAGATTTTTCAAAAGGGGAATTAGAAGAAGAAGAAAAGCGATCATGTGTAAAAACATCAGAATCAAATGAATAAGGTCTATCATTGGGACTAGTGATATCTAAACTTAAAGGGGAATTATCAGTTTGAGGAGCAGTAGAAGGGGGTATTCTTAAATTATTAAAATTATTAATAGTTTGGGAATTATTTCTAGTAGTGTTTAAAAAACGGGTATTTACATTATCTCCATCACTATGCATTGAATTAGAAACATTGTAAATATTTTTCCCATTTAAAACTCCACTAGAATTAGGACGAGAAACGTGAAAAAGCTGAGGAGAAAATGACGAAGCTATAAACCGATCAGGTGACTTATTTCGTGCGGGAGAGCGCATAATGTTGCTCTTTATCCTTTTTATTGATAAAGGCAAACTTTTACGACCCAATTTAACTCTCTTTTTTTTGCACTTTGTCAAAATATTTTTCCTTTGTTTACACATAATAATTTTTTCCATAGAGTTTTCTTATATATAGATGTAAGTAAGAAAATGAATGCCCAATTTTCCTATAAGAAGAATATATTCTTCAATGCCAATTAAATGTGAAAATGTAATTGAATATACTAAATAATATTTACTATATGATATTGTAATGTAGCTTAATATGATATATATTAGAATAATATACTGAATAAATAAAATTTTACTCTTACTCTAGAACTTTTCAAATATTTTTATAAACCAAGCTATCTTTTAATAAACGCTTCATAAAGTTAGTTAATAAAAGAAAAAAAATAAGAACAAGTGCTGAATAAACTCATATAAAAAGGACTAATTGTCTTATTTTCTCTATAAAATTTATTTTGTTTTATCTTATTTTATTTATATTCTTATATATTTATTTGTTTGTTTTCATGTAATTCGAATATTTGTTTATTATTTATTCTGTAGTTCTAAAAGAATAAAAAAATAAAAAATAAAAACAAAAAACCAAAAAATGTAAACAAACACAGGAATAAAAAATTCTTTGAGGTTATATTATTCTAAATTGCTAATTTTTCAATAATTGGCTCGATGGTTTAGTGGTATAATTCTCGCTTAGGGTTACCTAAGCTTATTTGCGAGAGGTCCCGGGTTCAATTCCCGGTTGAGCCCTTAACTTTTTTGTTATTTATACTTTGTTTTTATACTTTAATGCTGGTTTTTTTTTTTGTTTTTTTTGGATTTTAAAGAAACCATTTAGTATTTGATTGTTTTATTTTATTTTCTTTTATATGTATAAGAAAACAGTATATTAAAATCTATTAATTGATGTTTTTTTTAGATGCTAAAAGCTCTTTGCAAACTTGACCCCAGATAGCAATACCTTGTTTCGCAGCATCTATTTCTTCAAAACTAATAGAAATTCTTACTGATTTATTTTCCCAGTTTAACTTCTTACCAATAGTTTCAAAATTACCTCCAGAAGCTAATTTAACTCCTCGTTCATTAGAAATTTGAACCATTTTTTTGGTATCAATATTGGAAGGCATATTCACCCAAAAAAAATATCCACCAACACCACCCAAAATTTCTGTACCAGTTGGTAGTTCTTTTTGCATTTCATTGCGATAGAAAGTAGCCCTTTCTTTAAATACTTTATTAAGATTTTCAATATTTTTATTTAATTCACCACTCTTTATTAATTCCCCAACTATCATTGAGTTTAATTGAGAAGGGCATCCACCTGAATGATTCGATCCACCTTTTGCTAGCTGTGTAGCCAAAATCGGCGAAACCGATTCTTGCCAGCCAACTCTAATACCAGCTCCAAGAAGCTTAGAAAAAGAGCAATTAGATATAGTATTTCCATGGGCTTGATGGATATCTTTTAATGTTTCTCTATCCAGAGTAACTAATCTTGGTAAAGGAGTTTCACCCTCACTAGAATAATTTAACATATCATAAACATCATCAGAAATTATTAACATGTCGTATTTTCTTGCAATTTTTATCAGTTCAATACGAGTTTTTAAATCCATAGTTCCTCCTGAAGGATTAGAAAAAGTTGGTACGCAATAAAGAACATATTTATATATCTTTTTTGGTCTTTCTGGATCTTCAATTGGTTTAATACCTTCAGAGTATGGAATATCATCAAATTTTTCTTCACATAATTGCAATTCTCTTTTTAATTGCTCTAAATCGCATCCATTTTCACCTTCTCCTATGGTTGTCACCCTACCACTAAATCCAGCATCTCTAAAGGATGCGTTAGCAAGAAAATAAGTAGGTGATATGATAAATGCTTGCTTCGTATATCCAGTTATAGGGCTCGTAAGCAGTAAAAGTCCATTTAAAATTCCATAACTTGCTCCACATGTGATAACAATGTTATCTCTATTTAAAATAAGTCAATTAGAATAGTAGAAAAAAAAAAAAAAATATAACAAAAAATTATACAAGTAATAAACATATATACACATAATATATACAACACATATAACATATACATATATACATATATGTATATATTATCTTTTATAAGCTTACGGATTAATTTTTTCGGTTTTGTAAAAATCTGAAGTCCAATTACCTATAAGTTCGCGAACATATTTTGCACCAGGGTCTGAACCATAGTTTAATGGATGTCTATTTTCTGTATCATTGTCTCGATTAAAAGGTCTAGGATTGCATAGTAATCTTACAGATGCTTCTGAAATTACTTTATCAGGAAAAAGACGATGTGTGGGATGACCTACAAAAAAGTTAACCACCATTTTCTTTTTTCTAATTTTTTTTAATGGCTTAAAATATTCAATATTTAATTATTTTAATAGATTTTTAACAATATTGTGTTGTAGTGAAAACAGAATCGCAACTAATATAATATGTTATGTTTTTAAAAATTCGTTCGATTTTTACTAGGCTAAATTTCTTAAGTAAATAATTACAGTTAATATTACTTACTTTGTAGAATATTGGTAGTAATTTGGTCAATCAATTAATTACTAAGACTGGTTAAGTTTATGGATTTATTTTTCAAAAAAATTCAATCAATAATTATATGTATTCTATTTAAAATTTTGTTGATTTTATTTTCATCTGTTTTTTTTTTATTGATTAAGACTGATTTTATTCATATTCTTTAATTTAAAGTACAGTAAATAAAATTTGAAACTTAATGACTAACGTATTACTTACGCTCTTATCATACCATATAAGTGCATTTCAATATCTACAACAACCTAAATAAACGTAATTAATATTTATTAAAAATATATATCAGGGAATAAAAAAAATACATATAAAAATCACATCTAAAACATATAAATCGTTATGTAATCTATAATTAAATATGTAAATGTAAATGTAAATAATAAATGAAGAATGAGGAATGTGAGTTGGGGGTATTATGCATTCGTAATATTAATTGTTATTAAATCTAAATTAAATTATCTCCAAGGAGTAGATTTACTAGGTTTTTCTTGCTCTAATTTTAAAGAAGATAAATCAATCTGCTTCATTGAACTAGCAGCAGTTGGAACAGTGAGTCGTTTAGGGACGCTTCCTGCAGTTATAGAAGATGCCCTCCGATGTAAAGGAGGGGATACTTTCGCGATATTTTCCTTTTCGACTCTAGATCTTAACTCTGAAACATTACTAAACCTTTTCTTTGGTTTGTAAGAGTCTGTGGTGGTATTACTTAAGAGAGATTTAGAACGCCATTTTTTTAGTTCTCCTCTTGCTCCAAAACGTGGTCTTTTAGACGCAGGCGATTTATTAATTCCAATGTCATCTTGTGATAATGATAAAGATCCATTAAATGAATTACTTGTATCTGAATTTATAGAGTCAGAACTGTTATCTGCATAATTTTGCATAACATTTTTATCATTTGGATCAATAGAAATATTTTCTTTGTGTTGTTCTCGAGTTTTAAAACCTTCACTTTCCAATAGTGGAGGAGGTAGAATCTCATCTGAATCTGATTGATCATTTTCTAAGTCTTTCTTAGTATTTGGAGAGTCACTTTTTTCTTTGTCACCATAAATTGGTATTGCATTTGATAAATCGCCTTGTGACAGATTTTCAAAATCTTGAATTAATGACTTTTCAACTGGACTTGATTGATCTTCCCATCGCACTCGTTTTAATGATTTTTTTCTTTCTTTCCGAGGTGATCTGATTATAACAGTGTGTCGACGAGAGCTTACTCTTTTTAATGATTTGAACATGGGTGAATTGGTTCGCGGATTAATTGAAATGTTTCTAATTTTTTTAGGTGAATTGAAAAACATTTTTGATTTTGAAGGGGAAGGTACTTGTATTTTTTTCGTAAGCACATCAATATTGTCTTCTTCGAATGAATTGGCGCTTAAAATAGTATTGAATGCTGACGTACATACATCTAATAAATCTTTTGCCGAAGACTGTAGCTCTTCAAAAATTAAACTTTGATCAACAAATGATAGTAATTGAAACTTGGCTATGAATTCAAATAAAGCATTATTTAATAATGAAATGCTATTCGGAAGAGCATTATCAGGTTTTGAATTTTCTAAGTTTTGTCTCTCGGACAATTCTTTTAAATAATCTGCGTACCATGTGAATTCTTTTATTTCGTTTTCTGTGCATTGACTTACCTCGATCAACCTTGTTTTAATTGTTCTAACAGAATGTTCAAATGACTTTACATCAGCACTTAACGTATTTAAATGGTAATTTAAAACTTCGCGTTCCTTTAATAGTTTATTTTGTGTTTCATTTGCAGTTAAAAGACAATTCTCCAACTCTGGGATTTTCCTTAATTCATATTTTTTATTAAATATATCATTAAATTGTTCGATCCAAAGTTGTACTTGCATCAACTGCATATTCAGTTTATGATCTCTTTTGAGTTGTAATACTTTTTGTTCCCTTAAAGGAGCAATCTTATCGTATTCTTCTTTAAGGCTTTCTACTGCTGAATATAAAGCTCTTTGTTTTAAATTAAATTTATTTCTCATCGCAACTTCAGTTTGCTCTCCTACTCTTTTTTCTTTTGCTTTAAGTTCCGTTATTTCCATTCTAAGTTCTGTGATCATTTTCAAATAAGAACCAACATGTCTATCTAGATTTTGTTCGTTTCTGCTTATTTTTGTTTTTATTTTTTTAGCTCTATCAGCATATTTCAATGTATTTAGGGTTTCATCATAATGTTGACTTGATGGACTAATACAAACTATCATAACAGTTTTACAATTACCACCAAGAGAAAACTTTAGTAATCGAGTTAATTTAGAATCTCTATAAGGAACATGGTTTCTCCTTCTGGGATCACATAAAGCATTAATACAGTTACCTAAAGCTAAAAGAGATTTATTGATATTTGCACCTTCAATTAATCTTTCACCTCTGTTTTTAGTTGCGGAAGCCCTTTCACTTCCAGCTAAATCTATTATGGATAATGTTGCAAAAGTGTGTGCTTCTGAAACGGCAGCCGTCCGATCTTTTTGAATAACATTAATTTGTAGTACAGCATGTGACCTGGAAGAAGTAGCGTTTGCTTCGGTTGGTGACATTGTTCTGTTATGATTTCCTTTAATTATCATTTCCAATACTTGCTCAACTGAGACTGGTTTATGTACACTTAAATTAGAAACTGAAATTTTTTTATGTTCGTCTTCTCTTAAAACTAAATTTTTAGAAGAAGGTTGTAATAAATCTCTAATTGTTTCATTATATATTTCTAAATATGAAAGTGAAACTTCAATTATTTTGTTTCCTGCTTCTTTATCTATTCTTTGGAAAAGTTCTTTCATTGTCAAAGGAATAATACCTGGATTATCTGGAGAACCTGTAACAGTATGAGTTTTCCCACAACCAGTTGCACCATAGGCAAACACGGTTGCGTTGTAACCATCCAAAATACTATCTAATAAGGGACGAGTGGTATTAGCGAAAACATCGTCTTGAGTAGCATCTTCATCGAATAATCTATCGAAAACGAATCTATACTCTCTTGGACGTTTAGATGAAGAAGGTAAAACGACTTTTTGCATTCTAACCATTGGATTATTATCTGGTGGGTCGAATATTAACATTTTATCATCCACAACTTCAATAAGCTTTCTTATTCCTTTTGCTTGAAGTTTTAAATTTGAAGACGAAGTATTTGAAAATGATCCATCACCCAAAAAGCAAGTTTGCTCATTAACCGGTGTGAGATGAGCTGATTCATTGTTTGTAAACGGACGAACTCTCACTAAAAATTAATCAATATTGGATATATATACATCATATATATCCAATTTTTATTGATAAAGTTAGCATCTATTTATGTTCTAATAACAAAAGAATATAATAACAAAAGAATATAATAAAAAAAAAATATCATTAAAAGAACTTTCAAATTAACATACCAGCAACTGAAATAGTTGACTCATGAGAAGCCATTTTATTTTTCAAATTATATCACGTCAAACTGATATCAAAAGAATAAATAAAAATGGGAGCACCAAGAAACAGGAACAAAAGGAGAGTAAAAAAAAAAAAAAAGGGAAAAAAAAAAAAAGTTAAACGAACGAACGAAATAAAAGAATGAAAAAACGAAAAACGAAAAACGAAAAAATAAATAATAAAAAATAAAAAATAAAAAAATTTAAATGTTTATGAACAGTCCTATAAATTTAAATAGTTTAAATAGTTTAAATAATTTAAATAATTTAAACTATTCAAAGAATTAAAACTATTCGCAGAATAATTCTCGTAATTTTATTTTATTTTATCTTATTTAATTTTTACTGATTTTTAAAAATTCTTTACAAAAAAAAATAATAGTTATTACTTGTTATTACTACCTTTTTTTTTAATCTTTATATTTTTATTTTAATCTTTTTATCTCTAATTCTTTTTGTTTGGTGTTTTTTTCGTATTTATTGAAATAAGGAGTGTATTTGTTTACTCGACTATGTTGTTGTGACAACCTAAGAAAAAAACAATATATACATAAGATATTACATAATAATATTTCTCTTTTTGGACTTTTAAAGCATTTCGCGTATGGTCCCTGGCTACAGAAAAATTACAACCGCTTTACAAACCAAGCAATGCGAAGCTTAACAAAAAAAGAAAATAATCTTTTATCTAAAGTCGATTCGAACCAGGAACGAAAACTTAAACCACAAATATGAAATACCCAATTATAGTCCTGAGATTAAATGAAAGAATAATGTGATATATAGAGATTTTTTTAGAAAAAAGTAAAAAATAAAAATAAATTAGTCTATAAATAGTCTATAAATATTGTAAAATAGTAATGAATAAGAAAAAAATTTAAAGAATAAGAATAAATAAAAAACGAAAATGGACTCACCAGTAATAATATCAAAATATGATAAAAAAAAGAAAAAAAATAACTTTAAGCTAATACAAAAAGAATTAAAAGTATGTTACTATGCGAAAATCATGATTTGAACGGATCTGTGTTCCAACTATAATTGAATAATTTCTAACTAAACAGGAATTAAATAAAATAAAATATCCGTCACCGGAATTGTTTAAAAAAGAATCTTTCTTATCAAATACTGGAACAGAAGGTAAGCTTCGTGTATATTGATATTTTAATATTAATAAAAAAAAAATTTTACTTTTATGATTTTATTTTTTTATAAAATTTAAGTACGCTAATTTTTTTATTTTTATATTCAGTGCTGGATATTAAAAACTCAATTATTAAGTTTGAAAAATCATATCAAAATGAATTAAATTTAAGAATAAGAACTGCAATTAATTTACAAAATATTGTTAATGATAAATACTCTAAAACACTCGATAAAGCTTCAAAAGTTCTGAACGAGACTAATTCAAATGTTAGTCAATGCGAACAAGTAATTGATCAAATTGCAACACTAAAAAAATCTTTTAGTAATGTATTTATCCGAAATAATGGTAAAAAGGCTTTTCCCATAGATGATATTTCTGTGATGTCTGAAAACATAAATGCTCTGCTTCTTGATATAACTTCAAAAATGGTTAATATTGAACAACTAATACCTAAAAAAGAACGTCTTAATAATATTAATAGTAAAAATAAGACTCGTTATCCAGATTTACACGCTTTTATATTAAAAAGATATTCAATATCCAAGACTAAACCTTCTTTAAATAATTCAGCTACATCTAATTCGCACATTGAACCAGATAATTCATCTGAAAATACAAAAAATCCCTTTTCGGAAACACCTAGCTCAAATACCTTTTCTAACATTGCTTTAAAATCACCAACAGACCCATCTACAAATTTTCCTTCTGAAACCAATATATCTTTATCAATTCCTCAGCAAAATATTCAAAAACAACTTTTAAACAATTTGAACTCAGAAAATAAAACTTCCGAGCCAACAAATAGCGAAGCTAAATTAGAAAATTATATTACAAATAACATAAATACCCCAGAAGAAATTTCTTCTACCACAGAACCGATAGACAATTTGTCTAATCGAAAAACTAGTAAAGTACATTTAAGATCGCTACCCATAAGATTACGGCCAGTCGCCACTGAAGCAACTGCAATTATAAACCCTCCTCCGCGAAGAGAAACAGATTCAGCAAGTATTATTACAGTTGGGTCAGCAAAATCTTTTTCTATTAAAGATTTTTTCACTAAACAATCATTATCATCAAATGATGATACATCAGTTGAGTCCAAACTTAGAAAGTTAATTAACAATAACTAGTGTATATTTATATTTATTTTTTTATTTTTTTTTTATTTATTAATTTATTTTTTTGTTTGCTAGTTTATTTTTTTTTTTTTTTTAATAATTTTTTCTTGTAGAATTTTATTGTATTTTATTGCCATTTATTTCCTTTATTGAAGTAAACTTGATTTCATGTAAAATTTTATCAGTAATTCCTTTAAATATCGAAGATAAGTTTGTTTGTGAGTAAAGTTCTATTAAAGAATGCTTTTCTGACGCATTTTCTTTAGAATCAATCAAATTTTTATTTTGATTCTCAATTAAAAGAACGAATGATGGATCAATAGGGACTTTACCTAAAAATGTAATGTTAAACTGTTTAGCTAAATCTTGGCCGCCCCCTGAAGAAAAAATATTTGTACATTCAGAACAATGCGGACAAACATATCCACTCATATTTTCTATTATTCCTAAAATAGGCAATTGCACTTTTGTACAAAAATTAAGTTCTTTACGAACATCAGCAGTTGCAACTTGTTGAGGAGTAGTCACTAATACAGCACCATCAGGATGTATATCTTTTAAATTCTCCATAATAGCTATATGTTCATCAGAAGTTCCTGGAGGAGTATCAATTAATAAGAAATCTAATTCACCCCATGCTACATCATTAATAAGTTGTCTTATCATTGCAGTTTTTTTAGGGCCTCTCCATACAACCGAGTCATTTCTTGATCGTAATAAAAATGCTATAGACATAAGAGCAATACTGTTTTTTTTATCGCCTTCATTCCCAGGATTGTTCATGTATACAGGAATCCAGCCTTTTGAAGACTGATGTACAAGAGAACTTTCTAGACCAAACATTCTTGGAATAGAAGGTCCTGTTAAATCAATATCTAAAACACCAATTTTACATCCACTATGAGCTAAAGACAGTGCTAATTGTGTGGTTACTGACGATTTCCCCACACCCCCTTTTCCAGAAAGAACTAATATAATATGCTTAACATTCTTTAAAGATGGTACTTTATCATTCTTAGACATTTTTTGTTTTATTTTTATGCTATTCAATCTTTACTATAGTTGTTATTGTTGTTTTTATTGTTATTATTTTAATAGTATTATGGATAATTATTAATATCCTTAGGTAAATATTTATATTGGTAATTTTTTATTATTAAGCAAATACACTATTTGCGATTATAAAATCATTTATAGGGCCCCCTTGTTGCTACAAGGAATAAATATATTTCATTATGTAATTGAGTTTATTTAAAGGCTTATAAATAATTGTAAAAGAGTCAATGTGAAAATTGATTTCAACGTCATTTTTTTTATTGTAAGAATATAAACAAGAAAAAAAATACGAATTGTTACTTCTTTTCTACTTTTTAAATGTAAAATTAATTTTATTTTTAATAATTATACTTGCTACTGATATAATAATTCAGTTGTAATTTTTTTTTTATTTTTTTATAAAAAATCAACAATAAAAACATGACATTTATATATAATGTTTATAAAGGCATTGAATAAATTGAGTTAACGAAAACTAAATTTATTATCAAATAATATGTATCAACTGTAATAAATCTTTTTTATTATAATTAACACTAGCAACATCTGTGTTTAAACAATATTATTATATCCTTATCAAATTTTGCTTCAAATGACTATTTGAAAGGACGTGAAGAATATTTGTTCTGATTTACCATCAAACTAAGGTTTTGGAAATTACATAATAATTAAAAAAGTATTGAATATATTATAAAGTTTTAAACAAACTTTATTCTCGAAATATGTATTGTAAAATATAATAAGTTAAAAATATAGGCATGTTAATATAATATGATAAGGGTTAATATATGGAAACTCTCGCTTGTTTTAATAAACCATTTATAATATGGAAAAATATATTTCATACCAAGAAATTACAGGTTTCTATACAGCTAGATAGTTTCTTTTGTTTTCAGCAAATCATATTATAGAACAATTAGTTGTTTTCTCATAGCAACAACAGGTTCTTCTAAATGACTCTCGCTATTATTAATGATTTATTAATAATAATTTACTATTTTATTGCATTCTCTTACTTGATACTTTTTGATTGTTTATTATTTACCGTCGCACGATTATTATTATTAATCATTCATTATTTATTTATTTTTTTGTTTACTTGTTTATTTTTTTATTTTATTTTATTTCATTAAACAAAATTTAATTAATAAATAATTAAATGGATGGAAAACTGACTGTTTTTTATCATGATCCTGCTGTGAATTTTTCAAAAGATTCATCTGGAAATATAACAGGACACCCGATAAATAATACAGGAAATGTTTTATATTCATACGATGAACCAGTACTTACTTTAATAAATTCTTCGGGTGGTATTTCTAGAATACTGACGGGGGGAGAAAAAGATATTGCAAGTAATAATACAACTAATACTTATAATACTTTTTATAAAGATAAAGAATTTAAAAGACCTACTCTTGTAAATAATTCGTTTAAACAATCTTGCATTTCTAAAATTTACGTTACTTCTAAAGCCCTTTTAATATGGAATCCAAAAATATCTATTGGAATAGAAATTGAATATTCATGTTTTCTTTTACATGCTATTAAATCAGATTTATTAATATATTTTCAAATACATGCTTTAGCTACATATAGTTCAGATTTTATGTCTTGCAAAGATGCTCCAGAAAATTTAGAAATACAGTTTTGCTTTACAAATACTGACAAAATTGAACAAGTATATAATATTTTTACAAATTGCTATAATGTGTATTTTGAATCTGTTAAGGATATTGATGAGGATAATAACGATAACGATTTTGATTCTGGATTTAGTAATAATGAAATGGACAGTAATATGGGATCTTGTTTAGGGAAAGTACATTCTCGTGAAGAAGAGGAATTTGGAAGAAGAGGTAAACATTTAAGAATTGACTAGTTATTTTGTATTTTTATTTTGTATTTATTCCGTATATATTGACTTTTATTGTTTATTTAATAAATTTTTTTCTGTATATTTTATGCTTTTCTGTATATATTAAACTATTATTTTTATAAGTTTACTATTCTATTTTCATAAGTTATATAAATATGAAGCAAGATCTATCTGTATTTAATTTTTTAATTCGTTGCTATACGCTTAATTTGATTCGCTTGTGCGTTTATATTTCGTTGGTAATTTGCCGATTACCGATATAATAAAAATAACTTGTGACATACATTATTATTTGTTTTGCAATTGAAAAATCATTTTTATTGTCAAATCTTAGTATTATTTTTTGGCTTATTATTTATAAGTATGTATGTTAAAAATAATTTAACTTTAAGAAACTAATTATATATTTAATATAAACATATAAAAAATATATAAGAATTTATATTAATAGTAAAGACTAAATGGATTTCGAATCTGATGTAGATAAAAACAGTTCTATAGGGAATAGTTTCATAGCTTTAATCGGATATTTTTTACTTTTAGCATACATAATAATATGCTCTGTTGCTTGTTTAGGTACTGTTCAATTAAGAAGAAAGTATGGATTTGTACTACCTTCTATATCTGCTCAATTGCATGAGTCAGCAGAAGGAGTTAGTGTTATTAGGCCTTTGAAAGGAATAGATCCACATTTTGAAGATTGTATAAAGTGTATATTTGAGCAAGATTATCCTAAATTTGAAATATTATTTTGCGTTCAAAGTAGATCTGATCCAGCAGTTCCGATAGTAGAGAGACTTATAAGAGAAAACAGTAATATACCTGCTAAAATATTATTTAATGAAGAATTTGATTGTGGTCTTAATAATAATGATAATGATAGTATAATTAATATGAACAATAATAATAGAAATGGGAAGGGTGAAATAAGAAGAAAATATAATACAGTGAACCCAAAAATAAATAACGTGGCACTTGGTTATGATGAAGCTAAATATGATATTTTATGGGTATTGGATTCAAATGCTTGGATGTCTGTAGGAGCATTGGGTAGATCAGTAGATGGTATTTGTCAAAGGGGAATAGAATTGGTACATCATTTACCATTATGTGTAGATGTATCTGGTGATGTTGGTTCATTATTAGATGAAATGTTTATGTCTACTTCGCATGCAAAATTTTATCAAGCAATAAATACAGTAGGAATTGCTCCATGTGTGATGGGTAAATCAAACTTATATAGAAAATCAATGATTTCTAAAGTTACTCAGAATGGAATAAGTGATTTTGGAAAATATATAGCAGAAGATCAAATGATTGCAGATGCAATTTGGAAAGCTGGCGGAAGGTCATTTCTTACAAAGGATATAGTGCGTCAACCAGTTGAAGGCACAGGGTTAAATTCATATTTTTACAGAAGAGTAAGATGGTTAATAGTTCGTAAACATATTGTAGTTGCAGCTACTTTAGTAGAGCCATTTACAGAGTGTTTCCTGTGTGGAATAGTGGGATTATTGGCAATAAGTTTTCTCAAAATTGATATTGGCTTAGGAATATCTAAAAAGTTTTTTTTTATTTTACATGTTTTACTGTGGTGTATGTCTGATTACTTTCAATTTAAATTTTTACACTCTGCGCACAATGTTGAAATTAACAACATGACACCTGCATTTGCACGCAATAGATTTGCAAATAAGGATTCAATTTCTAGAATATCATTACGAGCCCCTTTTCATGTTAATACACGTTCTAATATAAATTTTAAAACATGGATATTATTTTGGCTTTTACGTGAATCATTAGCTTTTATAATATGGGCTAAAGCTATTTTAGGAACCACCGTAATTTGGAGAGGAAGAAAATTTCGTATACTAAGTGATCTATCTACGGTTGAAATCTACGACTGAATTGCGAATGGAACTACTGTATATAAATATAATTATAAAAAAGATAAAAAAGATAAAAAAATAACTCAATTGGTATATGTCAAAAATTGTATATTAAAAAATACAGGTTAAAGTTTATAGAATAATGGATATAGATTTGAAAATTTAATGAATTTTTTTTTAAAAAAAAAAAAATAGAAGGGTGTTTGGTTTGATATAGTTAAAATCGATACATTAGCAAAAATAATTGAAAAATAAAAACTAAGAAAACAATATATAAAAAATTAAAAAGAAGAAATAGGGTAGCAAACAAATTGATAATTATCATTGCAAACTCAACCCAATCATCAATGTATAATTTTCCACGTTGCATAATAAACTATTCATAATAAAAGAGAAAAATAAACAGAAGAAAATCACCATAACAACTTAATACAATATGTTTCCCAAATTATTATGCATTTTTATTTTTTTAAAGGTGAAAAAAATAGGCGTTAATGTAACTAAATTTTTACATAATATACTGATTTAAATTATTAATCGTTTGAGTTAATTTATTTATTTATTTATTTAATTAACCTACAGTTTAATTACATCACAAAATAAGCTATTTATTGTAGTATTGCTTAAGATGGTACTATTAAAAAAATTCTCAATATATATCTCTCGCTAAAAATAAAACAAAAAAATTTAATAAATTTTTGATAACTGTATGATAATATAGCATTATAGTATAGGTTGTAAGAATAATCGTTTCTAATGAAATTTGGACAGTATGTTAGAATAATGAGATGAGATGAGATGAGATAACACAAGGCAACTTAAATTTTTTTTTTTTTCTTGGCTTGGCTTATTACTATTTATTGATTTTTTTTTTTTATATATATAATTTACAACTATCACTAACTTTATAGACAACTGAGTGATCAATTGGTAGGCAAAGATCTCGTTAATTTTTTATAAACGTTAACTTACTAATGTAATAGATTCCAGAATGGAGATACCAATACTTAAATTATAAAGTAGGTCATTTTAAATTAAATTGAGAGAATATATAAAAAATATTTAAAAAACCTTATTCTAACTTAACAGGATGGCAAAAAAAGATTAAAAAAATTGTTAAAATATTCTCGTTTTCAAAAAACTATAAATAATTTACAAAGAAATGCCTTAGGAGATTTAAAAGTAAATGTTAGTGTTAATGATGATGTAAATGATACAGATGGTTCTATTGGATATTCACCAGATTATCAAAATACTATAAACTCTAATATTTCAAATCCTGTAGATAATATAGTTTTGCCTTCGCCTCTTATTAGTAACCCAGAAGTATTAAAACATTCACCTGATCATCTCGAAAGACAACCATCAAGTAGCGCTCCTGAATATTTAAATCATGGTATTTCTCCTCATTCTTTATTGGATATTGATACAAAAAGTAAGCCTCCTTCTTCAAAGAAAGGGAGAAATAATCCACCAGAATCATTACAGAAAATTGACATTAATAAAACAAATATTATTTACAATGATAATTCAAAACAAGATGAAGTTAAATTTCAATTCCCAAACTCTAAATATGGTACACTTCCATCTCCAGTTACTTCTACTAACTTCCCACAATGTTCCCATTTATCTCCGTCTTATCATCCCAAAGACCAAAATAAGATTAATGAACACAATTCGCCAGAATTTTATCCTCATACAAAACCTCCAAAAGATTCTTTTGGAGCTTCTTCTTCTGTTTTTAGCTCTTACACCCGTGGAACTACTTCAAGACTTTTTAAATATTTAAACCCATCTATTAAAAATTCCCTTCGTAGTGCGTCTTCATTAAAAAATGGAAATTCAACCAATTTACAACCCACTCAAAGTATTGCTGACGCAGAACAAGAATTTTTAATTTGGCTTGATTCAGAACTAGATAAAGTAAATAAATTTTTTTTGGAGCGTCAAAAAGAAGCTGAAACACGATATGATCAATTTAGACCTCAGTTAGAATTATTAACTAAATTACGTGCAAAACGTCATTCACAAGTAGAAGAACGGCCGTTATACATTCCAAACACACGATTCTCATTTATTAAATTTTTAAGGAATCATAAAGATGATCTACCTTCATTGCCATATCTTCAATACTTTTTTCCTCACTCAAAAAAAAAATCATCTACTTCACCACAAAGTAAAAGAGATTATGATCGTAAAAATAAAACTGTCACTTATAGATCAGCAAAGAGACAACTAAAAATAGCAATTATGGAATACTATAGAAGTGTAGAGTTATTAAAATCATTTGCCGGCCTTAATAAGGAAGGTTTTAGAAAAATGATAAAAAAATTTGATAAAACAACTGGTTTAAAGCTTCAGCACTCATACATGACAAAAGTTGAAGACTCTCCAATAGGAAACACAGTAAAAGTAGATAAAATACTTACTAATGTGGAAGACATATACACTTTATACTTTGAAAAAGGAGACAGAAAACATGCCATTGCTAAGATACGGGGAAAAGCACTTTCTCAAGATTTTACTTTGTACGTAGTTATTAGTGGACTTTTCTTGGGAGCCTCAATACCTCTTTTACTTCAGGGAATAGTAGTGGGTTTAGAACGGTTTTTCGCTGGAACTAGTCCCTTGGCTGTCACGTTATTTCAAATTTGGGCTGGTTTTTTTTTTATTTCGTTATTTTTTTGCTTATTTGGTATAAATTGTGCTGTGTGGCATCATTATAAAATAAATTATCCTTTTATTTTTGAATTTGATCCACGAGACCATTTAGACTATAGAGAATATATGGTTTTACCTTCAATAAACTTTTTTTGGATGTCTCTTTGGGCTTGGCTTTGTTTTCAAAATTACTGGCCACAAAACCTTTATCAACAATATTATCCAGTTATATATTTATGTAGTACAAGCTTTTTTGTCTGTCTTCCAGTGGATATTTTGTTTTGGAGGGCTAGAAGATGGCTTGTATTTGCTATTTGGAGAGTTTTCTTATCTGGTTTTTATCCTGTAGAATTTCGAGATTTCTTTTTGGGAGATATTTTAACTTCTCTCTCATATGCTACCGCAAATATATCATTGTTTTTTTGTATGTATGCAAACAATTGGAATCCAGGTGCTAAATGTGGATCACATTCTTCTCGTTTGATGGGTTTTTTTGGTGCATTGCCGTTTGTATTTCGTTTGTTACAATGCCTTAGACGTTATGCGGATTCTGGATCTTGGTTTCCTCATTTGGCAAATTGTGGTAAGTACTCAATTGGAATCATTTCTTCGGCATTTCTTAGTTGTTGGCGGATTGAATTAGACCATACATATGAGGGACTTTTTATTACTTTTGCAGCCATATATAGTATATATGCTTCACTTTGGGATTTGCTTATGGATTGGTCTTTATTTCAATTTGGATCACGTCATAAGTTTTTAAGAAATGAACTTGCGTTTCATTATCCAATATATTATTATATTTCTATGGTAATAAACTTAATAATTCGAATGTCATGGATATTTTATGCTATTTTTACCAGAGATATACAACACTCGGCAGCAGTAGGTTTTTTTGTAAGCTTTGCAGAAGTTTTTCGGAGGTTTATATGGCTATTTTTTCGTATGGAAAATGAACATTGTGCGAATGTTGGACGAGTATATGCTTCAAGAGAATTACCATTGCCTTTCCGGATTGAGAATGATTCTCAAAATCATGAAGAAAATGAACAATCTAACGACCAACAAAGAAGCTCTAGTTCTGATACAGCTAAAAAGGTACAGTTACAACGTGAGTTCCTGCCAGTAAGAAATGAGAGAGAGTTAGAGAATGGAATAAGACGTTTAGAGCCTATGGAGTCATCTTCTGATAAATCAGTTTCTACGCCCTTATTTAAACCGAAGAAAAAAGGACAAGGAAGTACAAGAGAAACACAGATTAAAGAGAATATAGCAGGAGTACCAATTAGTATGTCTATACGAAAACGCACAAATAATGAACACAATTCAAATTCATTTCAGAAAAAACTCAGTAGTATGGCAGAATCTTTTACGCCGAAATTATCTGCTATTGACGTAAGTAGTATATTGCAAAAGGCTCATACAAAAGATTTTGAAAGAAGAAAATCGGATGCAGAGTTAATTCGTGGAACTCCTGGATATTTTGAGGATGATTTTTATATGGATGAAGATGAAAGTGATAATGACATGGGAAATAAAAACTCTTCTACTATGGATGAAGAAGTAAATGAAGTACAACAAGGCTAATTATTCATTAAAATATCCTAAACAATTATTTGTATATTTATTAATCTGTTTTATTTATTCAGTTATATATTTGTGTTAGTTAGACAATGAATTTTTTTATTAATTTCTAATTTTTTTTTTATTTTTAGATTTTATGAAGTTTTGGAATTGTTATAATTATACGATTAAAAGTTTATAGACGAACTGGTTTGGTTTACTATCTAATTTAAAAGTAATTTTTCTCAATAGTTTTTAAAACGTAACGAAAAAAAATAAGTTGCAAAATGCCAACAAAAATAATTTTAAATGAGATATAAATAATCTAAATACAACTAATTACATAAGCTGATACATTTTAATATGCCAACATTATAAATGAACTAAAATAAATTTAAAAAAAAAAAATAAAAATAATGTTACAGTATATACAGGTAAGCTTGAAGTTATACAAAAGAGTCGAAAAGAAATCCAAGAAATAAATAAATAAACATTAAGTTAAGAGAAATGATCTTTATAAATCTTATATAAAAATTAGCTTTAATTACATAATCATGCAACCTAGAACTTTATAGCAACAAAAATAAAATTGCAAATGCAGAACATCATATTAAACAAAAAAACTAATTTATTGATGGGTTTTTGCTTATTCATGTTGTTCTAGTTAAAAGATAAATATGAACAGTGAAACAGTTTTTTCGAAAAAATTTCGATGAAAATTTATATTTAATAAATTTTTAATAATTATTTAATTATAACAACTTCTTCTGGAACATTATATCAATTACGATATTCAATACTACTGATCTTTCTTGCAGTGAAAAGTGTCCCTGGTGACCACACAAGCTTCTGCAAAAAACAAAGTCCTAGAAAATTTCCACATGGTGCTGATAAATCTTCAGAAACTTTTATTGCTAACTCTCTAGGATAAAATAATATATCTACAGCAAATACCGCTGTAGCAGATGTGGAGCCAAAAGATAATGGAATTCAAAATTGTAATTTAACAAAAATTCTTTTGGAAGTGATGGACAAGCTCAATACGAGTCTCAGCCGACTTGAAGAAGACTAAGTGAGCTTACAAAAGAACTTTACTAAATTAAAAAAAAAATTACTTTTCATTATGAAACCAACGAAAAATCGGTATTAATTCTACATCTACGCCAACGACTTTCAAAGAATAACATCTCATGACAATCAAATCTATGGAAATTCCAACCTTTCGTAGCAAAAATAGCAAAAATTTTAGTGGACCACTAAAATGGATTACTGACATTTAAAAGCACGATAAAGGCTAACGACTTTCCTGTAGACCGCCTGGAATGAGTAATTCCATTTTTTTTATAAGGAACTGCGAATATTCATTGAAACGATTACAAAAAAATCTTTCCAAATATAAAACACCTTTTTAAAAGAATCTCAATAAACTTTTAGTTGAAACTGATAAAACAAATTAACAACGTTTAGAAGTCAGACAAAGACTAAAAGTTTTGTTTTGTAAAACCCATATTTTATATTCAACGTGGATAATCCTCAAAAATTAAAGTAAAAAAACTAAATAAACAGTGAAAAGTATAAGTAAACAAAGTAAATACACTATAAAAAGTATAAATAAATAAAAGTAAATGTTAGTAAAAGATATAATTGAGTAAAATAAATATACTATGATAAGTAGAAGTGAATAAAGTAAATATATTATTAGAAATATAATTGAATAAAAACAAATATTCTACGAGAAGTATAAGTAAATAGTAAATATATATAAAAATTTATAAATATACTTATAGTAAACAATTTAATAAAGTTAGGTTATTGTATTAAAGTTAAATAAAAATTATTAAAACTATTTAATGTAAATTTAAAAGTGAAATAGGAAAACACATAAAACGAATGATATTTATAATCAAATATCATATAATATTTAAACGTAATATATAAAAACGAATACAATAATATGCATGTGTATTAGTATTTTCCTTAAAAAAACAATAAAAAAGCAAAAGGTGAATGTACTTTTATATAGGAAATAAAAAACAGTGATTAGAAAATTCTAAAAACTTATTCATTAATTTTTTTTTTTTTTTTTTTTTTTTTTTTCAACACAAAGCCAAACACAATAAATTTTCAGTTAATTATAAGAATTTTGCAAATGGTTTCAACTAAAAGAAAAACATTTTTTTAAAGCAATATAATTTTCTAAAAAAAGTTACTTCAAAAACCATCTAAAAATATAACTTAGACAGATAATAAAAAATTACTGGTTCTTTGATGCATATGAGTAAACCATCGAGTGATTTTCGTTTTTAGATAATGAGAAAGTCAAAAATTGCTTTTAATGTTGCAAGACAAATGGGTAACATAATACCGATGACTGTAAAAAAAAAAAAAAAAAAATAACTCAATAATAATCTAATGTTTTAAAAATAATTCATATATGCGGATGAAATTAAATTAAAATTTAACAGACGGTATTGAATATATGGATTCTAGATAAAAAGTAAAAACTCAAGCTTAAAGGTTCAGTAGGATTACTGATTTTAGTGGATATAATAACTTTTTTTTATTAAAATTACAAAGAAATTTATATAGACTCTTGCGAGATTAGACTAATTTCCTTTAAATTGTCAAATAAGTAAACTGAACAAGCAATTGAACGATTTAGAAACAGAAATAATTAATATGACTACTTACTATACATCAAATTACCTGTTGATTATAAATATGAACTCAGTAACCTGATTTGAGATCAACCCTAGTTGAACAACACAAAAAAAATATAAAATTAACATTAAAAATAACCTATTTATCATTGTAAAATCTTTAGCTTCTTGTATTATGCCTTATTTATTGCATACTAGATATCAGCTTGAGAAGATATAGTGTTAAAATTTAAAAGAAAGCATCCCAGATTTTGCGGAACGTAGTTTAGTTGTCTAAAACTCTTGTTAATAAACATCAAATTGAAACTACAACTGATAATGTTGTACGTATTTAGCTTTATGCAATATCACTATTAGAACTGATCATTATCAAAAAATTCATGAATGAATTTTAGAAAGAAGAAATTATTTTGCCATCAAATAGCTTTTGGATTCCACTTGTGCTGGAAATGACGAAATCAATGTCATGCCATTTAGATTTTCGAATGCTTCGGCGTCATTCAACATTTTATCAATATGCTTTTTTCAACATAATTAGACAAAATTGTTCTCATTTGCTTGTATTATATTTTTATTTCTGAAAATGTTAAAATTAATCTTTTGCAGAATAAAAGCGTGTTGAAGTTATTATATAAGGAAACTTTGTACTAAATTTGGAAAATGTTCTTTTTGCAAGAGAAAAAATCGAAATGCTTTGGGATACAAAATAAAAAGTTGCATCTGATAAACGTGAGAGAAATATAACATCTTCGCCAATTCTGCGTAAGCAAGTATAAAGAATATCTTTTAATAAAGACCGACGAATCTAGTCATGCAGTTGTAGTGATACTGAAATAGTCTTTTAGTGTAGAAAATAAATCAAATTCATTACCATTATCCTTTAACAGTCGCAAACTCAGTACGACTTAACAACAATATAGTACGCAAAAACAAGAACTACTTGCAGTTCTTTCAACAGTATAAAGTTTGTTTATATAATTTAAGGTTGCAAAATTATTGTTAGATAGCTTCACGCTATTAAAAAAGTTTTTAATGTAATATAATCCAGGAAAGCGACTTGCACATACAGACTAGGTCATTATGAAGCAAAAGGAATATTTTCAAAATAAATAGATACAGTCTGTAATCCTCAATTATTTCAATCAATTAAAATTTTTTATGTTTATTCTCAAACATTTCAATTCTTTGATATTAAAACTTCTGAGAAGCAACGTTCGCGCCGAGCGATTTCATGAAGTTTTGAAAAAATTACTTCGCAAAGCCATCGAAAATAGACCTTTTGTTTGATAAGAAAGAATTGTTACATGACATCCTACGAATCTATCAAAAACGTCCAAATTTGAAACGATACTGAATTATAAAATTGATGGTTTTATAGGAGGTACATACCAAAGGTTAATTATTAGTAAACTATAAATTGAATAGTTATTGCTCTTGAATTATGTAGCCAGGATGTTGACTAGACCTTTGATCATTTGTATCCAAATCAGTTGGATAGCTAGGTTGTGCATCATTAAAACGATGTTGCCCATGCATAATGCCATCAAGTTAATTGTTAGTAGTCTGTAAATTAAAAAGTTGTTGTTCTTGGATTATGTAGCCAGGTTGTTAACTAGATCTTTGATCATTTGTATCCAAATCAGTTGGATAGCTAGGTTATGCATCATTAAAACGATGTTGCCCCTGCATAATGGGATTAAGTTAATAATTAGGATTTTGTGAGTTTGTTTGTTATTGATTTTTGAATTAAGAACCAGTTGGATAATTAGTCTGTCGAAAAACAAAATTGGGGATTGCTTTTTTGGGTTTTGGGTGAAATATATTCGTCAACATGAATTTCTTATTTGATGATCGGTAGAACAAGCAGTGAGCTGAAAACACCATTCCAAAAATCATTTCAGCACAGTTGTATAATGCAACAAGAACTTGTCAGGGAAATTAAAGTGGTAAAAATTCTCCGAGCCCAAGAGGCCAAAAAACGATATGAGAAGGCTGTCGGACGATTAAAAACAGAGGAAAGCCATGAGATATTACGAACATTCCAAATTGATGACTTCATATTACGAAAGCGTATTCGACTTTATAAATTAGAACCTGTTTTTGACGGACTATTCAAAATAACAAATACTACACCCACAAATAATTATAAGCTACGTGCTCCAAGTAGCTTTACATTACTTAGAAGTTACGCTATCGATAGATTAGCTCCAGCCGTAATTAATAATAAGCTAACTTAAGTTTAAAATAAAGATAAAAATAAAAATACGTAATAAATCTAGTACACAAAAGTTTCTCAGTGCTACTTTAAGTGAACAAAAAATTTGGGGAATATTCTTCTAGTTAAATAATATTACCCTCCTCTTTTTTTTTTTCCTTGTGATTTTAATTATTTTTTTAATTGACTTTCTTAACAACCGCGTAGCGCGCTTATTCTTATTTGTATTAAAATTCACACATAATCATATTTGTTATTCTTTACGACATATTTACATCCTTTCTTTTAGTTGTTTTATTTGAAACTGATCTTCATTACTTTCTGTTGTTCAATATTAAGATTTTGTGCTTTTTGATAGAAAATTATATTGAAAAATAGAACCTCTCAATAAGAGGCAAAAATCTTTGGGTACACATTTGTTTTACAAAGTATAACGATTAAAAAATAAGTACTGACGAGTAGAACACTATAGATGATTAAGCATTATTAAGTAAAAATTAAATAGGTTGTTCTGTGTCATATTATTTACTACTATTACATATTTTTTTAAGGATAGGATAGCATTTATTTGTTTACATTTCATTTGTTGTCAAATTATTTTAATTTGAATAATTAATAAATAGGACAGTCTGATGTTATTTTTAATAAAGAACTGAATTTAATTTACTTTATTTTTTTTATTTTTTTTATTTAATTTTTATTACTTTTTATTATTTTTCTACTTTTCATTTAATAATTTAGTCATATTTATTTTATTTTGTCTTGTTTAATTTTTTTTATTTTTATTTTCAACATGTCTCAATATCAGCAAAATGAGCAATCAAAAATATTTCGCGAAGATGACATAGAAACACCGGCTAATGATTATTATACAGTGAAACCTTTAAAAATAACAAGAAGTAATAATAGACAAACTAGCTATTCCGAAAGAAACGTATTTAAGGATCAAGAACAATCAAATAATATGATTAACGATGTTTATACGTCTAAAGAAAGTTCGACCTTATCAAATATGCCTCCTCCGATACCCCCTTCTATAGGTTTAAATTTGCAACATATGGGTAATGACTTTACCAATAATTTTTCAGATAATGAAAAACTTTCGCATACATTAAATAAACCGATAAGGACAGATATTAATTCTTTTTCAAGAAAACTAGTACCTAATAAAATACATTCAAATACAAATATTAGCTCAAAAGTTATTTCAAATCCCCAACTTCAAAATAATACTAAATTATTTCAACAACCCCAATTACAATCGGAAACACAACCACACTCTGATTCCTATCAAAATTCACAAATAAATACATCTCATCAGCTTCAAACTTTAAATAATAGAAATAGTAATAATAATAATAATAATAATAATAATAATAATAATAATAATAATAATAATAATAATAATAATAATAATAATAATAATGAAAAATCAAACGTTTTTAATTCAATACCGAATTTCAGTGCACCATTTAGAAAACCAGTTACATATCCTTTAGCTTCTTCATCTGAGCCTTATATTTTAAATAATGAAGGTTCATCTGCTTTAAAAAATATGCATAATAATAATAATAATAATAATAATAATAATAATAATAATAATCTAAACCAAAATAAGTTTATTCCGAGCGGAAATTTAAAAAATGATAATAACTCGCCTTCTAATATCATGAGAGATGATCATTTTTTATCTAGTTATAATGACAAATCTCATCCTAATTTGCATTCACAACCTTTAGAGAATTTTTCTCCAATTCATTTGAATAATACAAATAATTCAAGTTTGCTATCAGATGACTATGCTAAAAAAAATAATTATCCATCAGCTTTAAATAATATAAATAGTCCTAATTTTTCTTCTGATCTTTCTACAAATAATCACTCTCATTCAAATGTAAACAATAGGTCTTACCCGACGCTCTCTTCTAGCACTAATACTAACAATAATTATTCTCCATCTAATCTTAACAATAATATTAATGTCGATCCATCTACTAACTCGATTAGTCAGAAAAATAACTATTATTCTTCTAATTTAAGCGAACAAACTCACTCAGACTCACAGTCTAATCCGTCTAGAAATAATTATCCTTCTTCTAATTTGAATAATAAAACTAATTTGAATGTACATTCTAATTCTAGCACTCAAAATAACTACGCCCTCGCTAACCTAAATGACAAGATGCATTCAAGCTCGATCGCTGATTCTTCAGGACGAAACAATTATTATTTACCGAATTCAAATAATATACGAAGTCATCCTACTACTAATATAAATTATAGCCAAAAGCAAAATATTTCTTCATATCCTATAAATAGTAATTATGATGCAGCTAATATGGTAAATAACCCTAATACTAACACGACTTCTAATTTTAATAAAAATGATAAAATTTTTAATATTAACGAACGCACATATAATGAAAATATGACTAAAGCTAATATACATCCTTCGGCACGAAAAGGAAATTTATCTATTAATACTGGTCCACATGTTTATCAGCCTTTGAATAAAAACATACAGCCTCCATTACCTGTGCAGAGCAAAATTAATTCTTCCAACGATAAAGGTTTTCCTGTTTTACCAAATAACCCCAATTTTGGCTTTTCCGTTCCTATAAATGATCAGGTATCTAATGGGAAGGAGGTCCATTTATCGGATTATGCTAGATTCAATTTACCACTAAATCAAAAAAATTCTGGCTT
This sequence comes from Botryozyma mucatilis, assembly GCA_030571375.1. Classification (NCBI taxonomy): domain Eukaryota; kingdom Fungi; phylum Ascomycota; class Trigonopsidomycetes; order Trigonopsidales; family Trigonopsidaceae; genus Botryozyma; species Botryozyma mucatilis. The sequence continues at coordinate 36,497 of JAJLXO010000002.1, read as the reverse complement.
TCCAACACAAAATTCCGTTAATGATAACGAAAACCAACTTTTAAATTCATTTTCAGATTTAAAAATTGAATCTGATAAATTAACAAATACTCACGTTTTCCCTACTAGCTCACCAGAATCAAATTTAACTTACGCAAAGTCTTCTAGTTTAACGGGTACTGAACAAACTTCTCTTGATAGCTCATCTACTTTGTATACTTCTCCAATTCGGACTTCATCGCAAGCTTCACATGCATCTCAAACATCCTTTGCATCTTCATATAATTCATCCTATTTTTATCCTATTAAAGGCAGTAGCTTAAGCGACGCAAGATCAGTAGCTTCTACTAGGAGAAGTGTTAACGTGAAAAAATCAATAGGAGTACATACAAGTTCTTATGTGACTCACTTACGTAGAACGAGGGCTACAGTATATTCAGATGTTATGCAAAATATTGATATTCATATGGCAGATACTAAACGGAAGGAAAAGAAAGCAGCATTAGTAAGTCCCAACGTCAGGAAACAACTCCAACAACAGGATAAGTATTCAAATGCTCAATATTTGCATGGTAAACTGGAACCACGTATAGTGATGGATGCTAAAGATAATGAAGGTATCTCTGAACATAAATCATCAGGAGCCTTAACTTCACAATCGATGTATTCTATGTATGATCATAGTGGATCAAATAGCTTTGATTTTGGAGATGATACACATCATAATACTAAAGAACGGTCAGTTAGTGCAACTAGTACACGGAGTGAATCAATGGCTACTAATTTTTCATTATCACATGGTTCTACAATTTCAGATTCTAGCGTAAATGAAAATATAAACTCTAGTGGAAATAATATATCATTAAAAGATGAATATTCTAATTCAAGAGCAAACTCCGTTTCTGGTTATAGCCCTGTTGCGCACGATTCTGGTTCTAACACTAATTCAGATGCTGATTCAGATTCTAACTCTAATTTAGATTCAGATGTAGATTCAAATGCCTGCTCTAATTTTAAATCTGATTCTGCTTCCGAAGAAATAGAGCCGATAATGAATACTGGAGTACGACTTTTTGTTGCTAATCCTGATGTAGATAGCTCTTCTATGTCCTCTAATGATGATGATGTGAATAATAAAAAATGAATGGCTTCTGTATCATTTTCTCTTAGTTGAATTTTTTTTTTATTTTAAATTTGATTTTAAAATTTTGGAGTGTTTTTTTTTTTATAATTTGTTTTGGGTGTTTTTTTTTTTAAGTTGAGAATGTACAATACTATGTATTTATAGACTATTGTTTGGCTTTTATTAGAGCAAGTCTCTGATAATCAATCAATCAATGTTATAAGTTAATACTTAACTATTTACGTAACTTTAATTGACACATACATAAATATAAATAAAATGCTTGAATGCTAAAAATTTTCAAAAAACGAAAGGTTTGTTGTCTGGAATATATAAGATATATACGGATATATAAAATAAGTTAAAAATTATCTCTATTGAAATTATTTAAGATATTTTATGAAAATTTACATAAATATGTACATTAAAACCAATCATTTCTTTTGTGGCTAATTTACTAATTTAATACAAAACAAAAACGAATAAAAAAGTTTATAAAAGATTTTGGATTAATTGTAGTATACAATGAATATTTATTTTTCTTATAACATTATTTGTTAAAATGTTGCTTATTATTAAAAGGAAACAATGTTATTTGAAACCAATAATAAAATATGTTCAATCAAATGAAATTCAGATAATTGTATCAGTATTTGAGTGGTACTAATATTCTTAACCGCGGGTTAAATAATTATTTTGATTTTTAGTTAGTGTTAAAAAACCGTTGCTGTGATTTAAGATGTGTTTATGTGAAAACCCGTGGAGCTAGGGCACATACTCATCTGTTTATGAGGTTCGGGGTAGCATTTCTTCAATTGGAAAGAATTATCTATTTTGTGAAGTAAATTTATTATTTTTAAAGATCCTACTATTAATTAAAATTAAAATTTGTACTTTGTTCGTTTTTAATTATTCTATTTTATTGTTTTATATTTTATATTTGTGCAAGCATTTGCAATTAATCATCTGTTAAACTGCTTTTAGAATTTTGATTAGTCCCTGAAAAGGCATTTGTTTAGATCTTATGGAGTTCTGATTAATCTATATATTATATGTAATTGTTTTTCTTTTTTTTTTTTTTTTTTCCCTTTACTTAAGATGGTTTCATTCTATAAAGCATTTATAATATTTAAATATTAATAAATTAAATTGATTATTACAAACATATTTTATCTTTATGCACAAATTAATTTATATAAAAGATTCATGAGAAAGTAGAGTTTAATTTATTAAATAAACAAACAAATGAAGACAAATAGGTAAATTTAAATACACGCATATTTAATAATCAAGCCTAAGATATATTCTGTTGTGTTGGGTGTATATTTTTTTTACGAAAAAGAAAGTCTGATTTAGATACAAATACATTAACTTAAAAAATTGTGTAAAGATCAGTATAAAAGAAATGCAATTTATTTATTATAATATATACACTATTATGAACTAATGGTTTTCCCGTTTATAAAATTGTTTACAAAAGAACGAGCTAAAAGTAAAACACGTTTCCAATAACTAATGAATATATTGTATATATTCAGCGTAATATTATCGTAATGGGGAATAAACTAATAAACTATACATTAATTCATAATTTACTCCAAGATATTGAAAAACAATAATTTAAATCTGTTTAATTATTTGTATATAAAAGCATATTTTCCATGTATTATGATAAATGTTTAAATTATTTGTAAGCAAATAAAACGCTAATGTAACAAGATTTATTAAGACAGAATATGTATGTAAACATTTTTTATTACTTTATTGAAAAAAAGAGGTCTTTGTTTTATCATCTATATAAATTCACCCTAACCTGAGTTGACATTGGTACTTGCTTTTATTATTTTATTTTCGCCTTTTAACAAATATGATTCCAACAAACCGAACCTTTTAATGCCCTTTATTTTAAACAAACAAAAAAAAAAAATTAAAAATAATATTTTTTTTAAAATGATTCTAAGATTCTAGGTTTGTTTAGAAATATATATCTGTACTTTTTGAATTATTTCATATCTGTGTTTATACAATAACTTAATTAGTTTTAACTGCAATGTCTACAGAAGCCCTTAAACCCTTAAAGTACTAAGTAACCATGCCAATATATCTTCCGGGTAATTATAATTTATGATATTTCTAACGCGTTTTCGCGTTTTAGCAAATAAATTGAGTAAAACGGAAAAAAAAACTAAAAAAAAAGAAAATTGAAAATTAAAACCGCAAAAATTAAAACATGTTTTTCTAAACTAAAAGCAACCAAAAATTACATGAATTTGAGCTTTTTTTTTTTTTTTTTGTTTGTTTTTATTGTATTTTTCCTTTTACGTAAAAAACTTCTAGAAAATTATTAACAAATTTTATTTATTGTTATTTATAAAATTTTCTAATAATTAAATTTTTTTTTTTTTCATGTGTTCCTTATTCATTTTTTATATAGTGCTGGAATTGACTTTGCGCTGAATAATAATTCATTTAATAAAAATATATATATAAAAAAAAAGGGAATAATGGTAATGGAAAAAATGGAAAAAAATAAAATAGAAGATAAAAAACCATTAATTGGATCACAATTTCAAAAAGAAAAAGTGGAGATTAATAAAGAAATTACTAAACTAAAAAAAAATTTAAAAGACGACAATCAGTTAAAATCGGAAGATAGTGATCAAAATAAAAGAAATAAAAACAAAAATGAAAATAACAATTCAGACGGCTCTAAGGAGAATTCTTCTGAAGCAAATTTAAATAAACAAAGTAGAAAAAGAAGCCGTCTATCTGAAGAAGAAAAAGCTTTAAGAGAAGCAAAACGAATATCTAGACAAGCTGAATTAGAAACCGAAAGGTTAGAACGTGAAGAGAAAAAACGACAAAAAGATGAAGAAAAAGCTAAACGTGCAGCAGAACGTGAAGAAAAACAAAAAATGAAAGAATTAGAAAGGAAACAAAAAGAAGAAGAACGTAAGAAAAAGGAAAAACAACAGCCAGGGATTAATATGTTTTTTAGTAAAAAACCTACAAAGCCTCCAACAGAAAATAATAGATATGGGCGCTTTAGTTTATTAAGCAATTATAAGTTAAGGAAAGAAGGGAAAGAAACGTTAGATCAATCATCACATTTAAATTCAAATGGGACTACAAGCATAGAGATAGATTTAGAAAGTGGTGAAGATGAAAATGATAAAGAAAATGAAAGCAAAAAGTATACTAATAAAAATAAAAATAAAGAGATAAATGATGATGATTGTATTGAAGTTGAAATAAATACAGGTTTATTTAACGGCAAAAAGGTAAAGTTGGGTAATGTGACAAATAATGATTCAATTATGCAAAAAAAAGGGAAAAACGACAACAAAGTAGATAGGAAAATTAATAATAAAGAAAATAGCTCCGAATTTTCTCATAAAGAGGATACAGAAAATATACCACTAAACTGCTTATTATGGAGCAAATTTCAACCATTTCATATTAAACAAAATATGGAAATTTTACCGTATAATTTTTTTATAGAGTCGAGATCACTTAGACAATTAGAAGAAATTAAGAATACGATGGAAAAATATTTAAGCAATGGAGATGATAAAGAAGTTTTATTTGGAAAAGAAGATTGTATAAAAGATTTTAAAAAAAGATATCCTTTAAGGAAAAGAAGATTGGGAAAACTAAAGTTAAAAATGACACCTCAACAGATAGTTTCTCAATCATCGACGTTATCAGAAAAAGAGTTGCATTTACTTTTAAAATCTTTACCAAATAAACATTTACAATTTTGTGAAGATCTTAGGCCGCCTTATCAAGGAACATTTTGTAAAGAGTTAAAAAAATATTATAGAATGAATCCGTTTTTTAAGGATGAACAGTTAAATTATGATTACGATTCTGAGGCAGAATGGTTTGATGATGAAGAGGGAAGTGATATTGAAGATTCAGATAATGAAGAGGAAGAGCCGGCAGATCATGAAACTGAAGAAATGAATGAATTTTTGGAAGAAGATGATGCTGCAAATAAAAGAAAACAGTTTCATCAACTTGAACCATTAGTGGAAGGAATTTCATGGACGGATTTACTGTCTGGAGAAAATAATTTATTTGATGGACGGGGGTTCAATATAGAAATTATTAATAGTGGGAATATTGGAATTCCAATAGATCCATTTAAGGACTATTGGACAACTGAGACTACTACAAATTCGAGCTTAAAAAGTGATAGTAATATAAAAAGTTCTAAAAATAGTACTAATGGAAATGAAGTAAAAAAGAATATGAATAACACTAAAAGTGTTCCTAATGGTCAAACCACTACTTCACAAAATGGAACAGATAGTACAAATGGTAAAAATAAGAAACTTGTTGATAATTCTATACTTGGAGAAGTGTTGAAATATGTACAAGATTCTGATGCTAATCAAATTTTACTTGTTGAAATGCTTAAAAAAAAATTTTCCTCAGCGTCAAAGGAAGCTATAAGGAACACATTACGGACGTATTGTACTAGAGTGGGAAATCGGGAATCGGAAAAACGGTGGAAAGTTCTGCCTGAAGCATGGGAACAGGTTTCTCATTAGCTTTTATAGAGTTTTATCCTATAATTTTTGTAATTAATATTTTCTTGTGTTTAATGTTCATATGGGGAAGATGGTTGTTATTGACGTGTGTATAAATTACGTTATGTATATTTAATGTTTGTTATTTATTTGTATAGTATGGATATATTATATAAATGGATGTAGTTTTTTATGTTTTTTGTGTTTATGTTTATATTTTTTATGTTATTTATGTTATTTATGTTATTTATGTTATTTATGTTATTTATATTTTTTATATTTTTTATGTTATTTATATTTTTATGCTATTTATATTTTTATATTTTATGTTTTATGCATTTTTCTACCTTCATACTTAGTCTATCTCACTGATCGCAGCATAGTATATGAAAAACGCAATAAAAACCCATCTAAGAGAATCGATAAACAGTAAAAAAAAAAAAAAAAAAACAATATAAAAAGGGTTCGGGTCTAACACTGTATGTGGAAACCTAATAAATAATATTAAATATACGTATTTCAATGTAATAGTAAATCAGTAGTCATAACAATTTATCGCAATTAGCATTAACAACATTATTTTCCCAAGATTTTTTTATTTTTTATTTTTATTTTATTACTATAGTTTTTTTACTATTGTGCCTTTTTTGAGTTTTTTCTTTGCCAATAACAACAAACCAAGAAAAATAGTTTTTTTTTTTGTTTCTAAGCGTTATATTTATTTGCTTTTTATGGTAAATAATAATCATAATAATAATAATAAATAATAGATAACAAATCGTGAATAATTATTAAAGAGTAATAAGTTTACTTTTTTTTTTTTTTATACTTTTTTTTAGTAATATATGTATTTATTTATTCATTTTTATTTATTATAATTTATTTCTACTTATAACTCCACAGTTTTAATTTTTGGTTTATTTATTTGTTTATTTATTTTGTTAGTGTTTATTTATTTTATTTCCTCTGATTGGTTAATTTTTGTTTATTTTTTCTAATATACGCGTACGTACTACCTATTTATTTTTCTTTTCGATATAAATCTTTTACTTAGTCACTTTTTAATTATTTACTATTCACTTATTTGTTTATTTATTTACTTATTTCGTGATTGGTTTTTCGCTTTAACAATGCGGTCGGCTGCTTCTGCTTTTTTCAAAAAAAAAGCCAAATCAGATACCAAACATGACAAAGATACTCAGAAAAAACAAGAATCCCATAATACAAGTCCCACAAGTGGTGGAATACAAAAGTCTACTAATGTCCCTGCAAGATCATCATCTTCTTCTTCATTAACTTCGACTTTTGCGAATGCTGCTAAAAAAGGTATTAGTAGTAATAATTCTCAAGCTTCTCGTAAAGGACTTAAAATAGATACAAACAGTGATTCGAATTCGAACAATCCAAAAAAAGATTTCTCAAATAATAGTTCTGTAGATAATTTTTCTTCAGGAAATTCTCATACAACTTCCTCTGTAGATAATAAGAATATAGAAAATCCTTCAGCTACGTCATCTAAACAAGTAAACCCAAATACTAATAAATCAAAAATGACGAATAATATTTTTCATCACTCTCACGGTCATCATCATCATCATAATAATCATGATCATGCTTCATCAACATCTTCTACAAATGATCCGAAAAAAATTCAAATTCTTACTGATAACTTATCAGAAAGTAACAATGAACCAATTAAAAGTAAAAATGCAGATGATCATTATCAAGGAGAAGATTTACGATTAACAAATTCTAATCAAATGAATTCTTCTAGTGTTTCTCATTCAAAAGCTGCTGAAAATTCACAAAAAGTTAAAATGGCAATTCAAGCTGTTCGTCATAAAAATACAAATAAAGATCAAATAGATTTTTCAAAAGTTACCTTAGAAGACGGGCGTGTCTTTTCTACAAAGGAAAGAGCTTTACCTAATGTACCTCCACCTGCTTGGAAAAAGCCAACAAAACAAGAATTGTTTGATAAAAATAATCCCTCAATGCCAAATTTAGAATTTTTGCGTAATCATTTGTTTCACGAAGGCAGACTCGAAGAAGATGATGCTATAGCTATAATAGAGCATGCAACTGAATTTTTTAGAAAGGAATCAACTCTCCTAGAAATTGACGCTCCAATAACCGTTTGTGGAGACACACATGGTCAATTCTATGATCTTATGAAACTTTTTGAAGTAGGTGGAGACCCAGCTTCTTCGCAATATCTCTTCTTAGGGGATTATGTTGATAGAGGATGTTTTTCAATTGAGATTGTTTTATATTTATGGTCTTTAAAAATTTGGTATCCAAACTCTTTTTTTCTGCTACGTGGTAATCATGAGTGTAGACATTTAACTGAATATTTCACTTTTAAAGCTGAATGCAAACATAAATATTCAGATAGATTATATAATGCTTGTATGGACTCATTTGACTGTTTGCCGTTATCAGCTGTTATAGATGGCCAATTTTTGTGTATGCATGGTGGTATATCTCCCAGTTTACACACTCTTGATGATATCCGAAACATCAATAGATTCAGAGAAACACCAACTCATGGAATCATGTGTGATTTGCTTTGGTCAGATCCTCATGAAGATTTTGGTAACGAAAACACTTCTGAAAAGTTTTTACATAATGATGTTAGAGGTTGCTCATATTTTTATACATATAATGCTGTGTGTGAATTTTTAGAAAATAATGGTCTATTATCTGTGATCAGAGCCCACGAAGCTCAAGATTCTGGATATCGAATGTATAAGAAAACAAAGTCAAAGGGTTTTCCAGCTGTAATGACTATTTTTTCTGCGCCAAATTACTTAGATGCTTATAAAAATAAAGCTGCTGTACTTAAGTATGAAAATAATGTAATGAACATTCGTCAATTTAACTCTAGTCCTCATCCTTATTGGCTACCTAATTTTATGGATGTTTTTACTTGGTCATTACCATTTGTAGGTGAAAAAGTAACTGAGATGCTTATTGCCATTCTTAATATTTGTTCTAAAGAAGAATTGGAGGAGATTACTGAGTATGATCCTTTACCATCATCTGCTTTAGATCTTTCTTCGCCACTAGTAACTTCTGCCCCCAGACTTCCTTTAGTTTCTTTCTCTGATATTAAGAATAAGAACACAAAGAATTCGACATTTTCAGAACAAGTGACCGACTCTCCTTTGAATTCTTCTGTTCCTCATTCTCCGATTGGAGCAACTTCTCCATCAGCTGCTTCAACTGCTACTACTAAAACTAACGCAGAAGCAGACATGGGTACGACAAATGAAAGAACTGGTGATACCGTATTAGATGATCATCGCCGCGCAGCTTTAAAAAATAAGATATTGGCTATTGGAAGATTATCTAGAATGTTTTCTGTTCTTAGAGAAGAGAATGAATCCATTTCTCAACTCAAACGTGACTTTGGCGGTAAATTACCACAAGGAACTTTATTACTTGGCGCTCAAGGAATTAAGAATGCCGTAAGCTCCTTCGAAGAAGCTAGAGAAGCAGATTTAATCAATGAATCTCTTCCACCTTCACCCAATATTGATGCACCAAAGAGAGAGGAAGAAAAGCGACGACGTCGCTCAAGAGCATTAAGTGGTTTGGAAAGTGACGCTCAACTTACAGAACTTGTTTCAAGGTTAACTGGAGACAATAAAGAAGACGTACAATAAAAAATTAGATTTAAAAGACAATTTCATTTTTTTAAAATATTTCATTATAATTCACAGTTATTTTTAATTTGCATTACTATATTTTATTTATAGAACTATTTATTAATTTTTTTTTACATTTTTTGCTTTACTTTTCAATTTATTTTTACGTTGAATTTTATGTCTATGTCTATGTTTATGTTTATTTATGTTCATGCTCATGTTTTTGTCTTTTACTCTTTTTTTTTTTTTTACTTCGAATTTTAATTTTCATGTATGTATGTGTGTTTTTTCCATCTGTTAAATGTGTATTTATTTGGAAATTTATTTGGATATTTAATTTATTTATTATGGATTTTTTAATTGATTAAAATCTTAGCATGCTTATTTAAAATTTTTTGTATTATCTTGCCTGTTTATTATTTTATTTTAATATACTTGAAGTTAATATAAATAAGTAAATATTTAACTATATATTTATGTCTATACATTGTATATATTTGTGTGGAATTTTTTTTATTGTAGATAATATAATATATTGTGATTTTTTATTGCTTCTTATGATAGTTAAAACATTAACTCATACTGTATTATAAATTTAATTAATTGACCGACTAGGGAGAATAAAAGAAGATACATTTACAAAGTAAACAGTTAAAATTAAAGTTTAAACTTGAAAAAGATTCTCTAAGTAAATAAACTAATTAAATTATATATTATATTATTTAATTATAAATATCATTTCAAGGTTACATAATAACCAAACCTCCAAATTTCTCATCATATCCTTTAACACCCCATTTACCCTTCTTAACCATTTCATCGGTTTTTTCTCTAATATCAGGTCTAGCGGCAATAACTTCTTCAAGAGTAACTTGATCGAAAGGACGAGCAGTCTTAATATTATCAAGGGTAGAATTAAGATCTTTAAGTTCTAACTCGACACTTTTAACTGTATTTTCAGCATTTTCAATGGCTTTGGCTTCAAATGCTTCAATTGTTTTAATAGTTTTTGCAACATCAATAGTAGATGGTTTAAAATTAGTTACATAAGATTCTATTTGATCAACAATCTTTTGATTTTTAAGGATTGAACGATAGTGAGAAAAATCAACGTTAACAGGTTGCTCACTTAATTCGTTGAGGTGTCTTCTAGCTTCATCATTGCGTTTTTTGAATGCTTGAAGAGAAGCAAGTGTTGATCCAGTTAATCCTAAAGTGGAAATAAGCTTAGGCCAATCAATTTTAACAACAGCACGCTAGAAAAAGTTAATAAACAGCTATTACTTAATTAATCTAAGAAATAATAAAATAATATAGTATGATATATATTGTATAAATAATATTTAATTACTAATAAATATATTATTTCGTTTCTTCTCCTTTACTTTCAAAATAGCGAAATAAAACAAACAAAAAAAAAAAAAAAATAAACAGAATTCTATCTAAAAAAAAAAAATATAAAAATATAAAAAAATCATAAATCACTTACAGCAGCAGAAGACATATTGATTAAATTTTATATATAAATTATAAATACTATCCAAAAAGTCAAATATTCTATTTAATATTTATATTATTTATTTCTTTTTTAGTATTTTCAAATTTTTCGTTATTAATTTTTATTAATTTTTCCCTGTTATTTTTTTATTATTCTTGCATGTGCAGTTTATTTGGTTTTCCGGATCGTTGATGTCATAGTAACTAGTATTATAAAGTAAAAACCAATAATTGTTCAGTAAAATAATCGTAGTGTTCTGTAATACATTGTAATACATTGTAATAATTTAATACTAAATTCAAAAAAATCTGATTATTTATGATTTTGCATAGTGACGGAACTTGTCGGGAAATCAATAAAAAGAGAGGGTTTATATATAAGATGTTTGCTTATGATTATAATATGTACATAAGATCGTTTTGTTGAAGGTGTATATCGAAATTATTATTAAGTTAGTTGAATTTTATTATTTTGAACAAAAATTATCTTTATTATAATTATTAATATTCTAGTATTGATTTACTATTTAATTAAAAGAAAAAGTCATCATCATTATTATTACCATTATTTTATTATTTCTTACTGCTTAATTAGAAGCCATTATTATCAAATATTTTATATCCATGTCATATTAGATTTATACATTAATTTAAAATAATTCATTAGTTATTTGGTATAGTTTTAGTTTTAGTTGTAGTTGTAGTTGTAGTTGTAGATGTAGATTCAGACACAGTAGATTCGTCCTCTAATATAGATATCTTCCGGACGTCTAAAGTAAGGAATCTTAAAATTGTACGGGCAACTTCATTTCCCACTATTTCACCTAATTCATCCTCACTCATATTAACAAGTTGATGCATATCTCGGACCTTATAGGTTATCAATCTAACATTTAAAGGGCTAACGCCCGGGATAGCTGATAGTAGATCATGCGCAGCTTGATTATAAGTTAGATACATATTAACTGATTTCAGTGTACTATTATTTTCTGCAGTAGACTCTTCTGAAGGAAGTAATGCCGATAACTCAGAAGGCTCTAACCCACATGAGACAGCAGCAGTAGGATCCGGTTCGTGTTCCATCTTTTTTAATTCTTGAAATATTTCAGCAGTTCTAAATGGAGAAGAAGACCATATTATGCGCAAAGAAGGAAATGATAGTGTTAATAAAACAAGTTTTGTATGTAAATCGGAGGATAATGTAACTGACGTCCCTATACTTGAACCATTTGAGCTGTTGCCAATGTTACTCCCAGTATTACTAGTACTAAATGGTTCAAAGGAAAATGCAGAAGTGTGATTAAACTCTATTAATAATGCTGGAATTTCATAATATGCTGACATATTTTCACATTGAGAAAAAAGTCTGCCATCTTTAAAAGAAGAAATTAAATCTGGCATCGATTTTCTCTCAACAACTATTTTAGGAGAAAGTACGTAATCTCCGACTGTTAGCATACAAGGCACAACCACAAGACCTTTCGCATGTAATAAGGAAGGAAGATGAGATCTAAATTCACGAATATCAACAATTACTCGTGGTGGATCTGAAACCGCTGTCAATTTTCCTCCTCCAGCAATTCTAGAATTAACTAATCTTAAAAACGAATCCTCTTCATACCGAGCATCAGTCGACGGACGTGAAAGCGCGGAATTCGTATCCATAACTAAAGACATTCGTGAACGTTCATCAATTACACGGGTAAATGAGTCCTTCTCACGTCTTATAACACCTAGATATCTTTGTTCTTCAACTGAATTACCATAATACAGAAAATATACCTTTAAAGGAAATTCTTTATGAGTAGCCAAATAAACTTCAATTCGACGGATAAATGCAGGATCAGGATCATACATAATAATATAACGAGGTAAAATTTCGGATAATAACCGATCATCGTTATCTCCCTCGTAAGCTTGTATAATTGTTAAACTGTCTGTAGATATAAATTCAACTTCTTGGTCAATGTCTTTGTCGGGACTGCTTATAACATTTTCGTCCCAGTTATTTGTATTATTATCTTCTGGATTGATTTCCTCTACGTCTGATTCTGAATCAGATGATAAAGCATCAACATCAATAGAAGAGGACGGGTTTGAATCCTTTAATTTTTGTGTCAATGCTGGAATAACTACATTTAATACTTCATCATCTTCTTCTGCAGATATTTTATTTGTAACACTGGGAGTTCTTGATAAAGAGGATGAATGCGCGCCTCTAACTCTCCGCCGCTTTGTGGAGGGAGGTTCAGATTTACGGGTGCTTTTTGATCCAGTAGAATTTATAGTACTATTAGAATTTGTTGTAGTATTTAAATTCGATTGATTTATATTAGTTTTTGCTCTTCTTTTCATGGCAAACAAATTTTCTTTTATAATTGGGAGATTTTTACGCCACAATAAATATTCCTTTAATTTTCTTTGCATCAACCGTGGTGCTTTCCAGGATCTAGACTTATAAGAATTATAAAAGTTATTGTTATTTTCATCATCGCCAGAGTTAGCATAATCATTATCAAAAGTGTATTCCATTTTTTGAAGATAATTTTTTAATTGACGCGCAATAAGCGTATTCGAACACATTATAAGAATAGTACCAGAAGCAAACGTTGGATCTCGAAGTGTCTCATTATTTATTTCATGTAATATATTACTTAATTCATGCCATTTTGGTTGTTCCTCAAGAACTGGTTTAATATTAAGTTCATCATATGAAGGTACATCCGTTAATGAATGATAATAGGTTGGCTTCCTTGTAGCTGAAGTTGAAGGGGAGTTTCTAGAAGAGGAAAAAGATCTTGCTGTTCCTAAGGAGCGTACAGCTGATGGATCACCTGAATAAACTCTTTTACGAGCTATTTCAAAAACTGATTGTGCGGGAGGAAATTCTAACCAGGGAGCATGTGTTTGTTCAAATGAAGGGTTTGTTCTGTTAATGGAAGAAGGGGAGTTCATGACAAGAATTGTATCTAATTCAATTAAAAATGAAACAGCATCAAGAGATAAAAAAGATTCTAATAAATGTCTTAATGTCGTAAGATCGGCAAGCAATAGTAAAGCCCTTGGAGACATTCTATGTTTAACTGGTTCAAGTAATAAGCGTATTCTAACATCAAATGATTTTAATAATAATAAAGAAGAAGAGGTATCAGTTTTAGACGTAGTTGAAGAAGCATTTGCATTATTTGAACCTAAATTAAATCCAAATGAATCATCTGTCGAATCTATAGGAACTATCGGTTCTAGAGAAGAAGGATACATTCTTTTAAGTTCTGATAAAACAAGTTCAATACAATCAATTAAAGCTATTTGCAGATTCTTAAGCGAATCGCTTAGAGGTACGTTGATTTCAATCACTTGGTTTGAAATAGAGGTATTAGAATTTTGATTTAAATTTGAATCTGATTTATTGTCAAGATTATTTAAATTTTTAGAATCATATTCTAAAGAATTTGCGACAGCAACATGAAAACGTGGCCAAAGAAAAGCTTTATTAATAAAAAGATTTTTCATTATATTTGAAAGAGGGGCAAACCCGGTAGCAAAAGGTTCTGGTGAATCAGAAAATGCTTTTATAAAACCTTTAAAGTTTTTATTTCTATAAATTCTTAACACAAATGCCTCTACAGAAGTTGTAGTAACTTTTTCTGCATGTAGTACAATTATTCCCGTAATTAAACCTATAGGTATTACATTTGAAAGCATATCAACTACCAAAACTCTAGAAGGTAATGAAATAATTCCACCTGAATTGTAAAATTTTACACGTTTTTCAACAGTATAAGAATTTAAAATATGAAAGTTATTCATATTACTGTTTTTGTTGTTACTAAAACTCAACTCAGTTAAAGACTCTCCAATAATTTGATTATCACGATCTGTAGCACCAATAAGTAGAATTAAAGATTTGTTATTCGTAGTATTAGTTATTGTATAGCACATGTTTGAAACAATTGAAAGTAATCCTAAACCTTTAGCTACAATTGCTAGGCCATCTTGCGAAATTATATCTTGAATAATTTGCTTTTGAAAAGGCAATTTAACACCTAAAACTGGCGATGCCATTATGATTGTGAATATACGGATAATAATATCTTTCAGAGTGAAATTTATTTAGAAGAATTATCATAGCAAGGATTATTTTGTTCTTCTACTAAATTTGACAATGATAACAATAAATGTTTTAATTTTTTTTTTATCGTTGTCAATTATTTGGATCATGATGGTTTGTTATTTGTTTTGTTACTATGACGGTTATACATGTATAATATTATATTTCATTTGTTGAAAATAATGGAAATAAAGATACATTCATTTTTATTTTTATGATAAAAAATTTTATTCACTACTTACAAAAAAACAAATAACCATTGAATAATAATAATACAATAACAATTACATATTGATCAATTTTAAACTAATCAATCATAGATTAACTAAATTATATAAAAAAGTGAATAGAATGACTGGATAAAGTAAATATGAAAACTCTGCAGATAACGACCCAATAGACTTAGCAGAAGTAGTTGAAGTTGTTGATGATGATGTTGTTGTTGCATGTGTCGATGCTGCTGAAGTAGCTGAAGCAGTTGCAGATACAGCAGAATAAGGGACAGCAGAAACAGCGGTACCATTAGCACACTGTGCAGAAGAAGTATCAGCACCATAATCTAAAACAACATCTGCACAATTGTATAAATTACCATCTGATCCAGTTTCAATTACTTGAATAGTTCCTAGTGTTCCATTTGTGTAATTGCCAGGAATTGTAACTGCTGGATAGCAAAATTCGCCAATACCGTATTCTTGGATTTCGTATAATAATGAAATGTTGAAATCATTTGCTTCTGTACAATTTTCTCCAACGCATAAGAAGTAAGAAATCGTAGTTTGAGCATGTGATCCAGTTGTATCAATAGGAAATCCTCTTGGGTTAATATGGGTTCTATTTCCACTGTCTACTGTATCACGACCACCACAAGGTGAAGTATTTTGTGTAGCATGATTTGATCCTCGTGATACTGGGAAATTTAGATTAAAGTGTCCATATACACTATTAGTGAATAAGAGAAAAAGAAATGTAAACAAGAAGGCCATTTTTGTTTATTATAAATAATACAATTTAACTATACAATTTAACTATACAATTTTACAATCTAATGTCTAAAGTCTAAAATCAAAATATTAAAGTGTAAAGTTTAAAGTTTAAAAGTTATAATCTTTTAAATGTTTTATTTATTTGTTTATTTTGCTAATCGAGATATATTGCTACATATTTATTCCAAAATTTATTCCAGAAACGCTCGTAGATTTTACAACTGGAGAGAAGAAGGAAAAAAGCCCTCTATTATGTAATATATAATATGCTCATAAATGATAATAAAGTCAACCTTAACTATTAGAGAATAATTAAAATTCAAGCAATTAAGCAATTAAGCAATTTAAGCAATTAAGCAATTTAAATTAAAAATAAAAATTTAGTATTATTACTAAAGAATAAAAGAGCAAATAAGAAATTATTTTTGAGCATTTTTTACTAAATATATTATTAATCTATTCAATCCCAATTATTCTTAAAGAAAAAACTCGTTGCCATCCTGTTATTATTAATATACGATATCACACAGAAGCAATATTTACAATAAAGTTTGCTAATAATTTACAAGGTAAAATTTACAATTAAACAGATCATAATTTTTAAATATAGAAATAAATTTATTTACTAAAATAACTACCGATAAAAACGCCCAAATATAAAGTTTCCAATTGTGATCCCAGCCAAAATAGATAAAAAGTACCCCAAATTAAATGTCATAGCCATTAACATAATTAGTAAACTAGTACCATATTTTAATAAATGTAAAAATGATAAAATAACATTCTCAGACAAACGCCATGGGCGTACATATGTAAATTTAAATATACTTTTTATTTTTCCCTTTTTATTTTCATTTTTATCATTAATTATATCATTATCATTGTCATTGTCATTTATATTTTCGTCAATTGAATTATTATAACTAATTTTTTCCTTTTTAATAGTTTGACTATGGTTAAGCTCAACGTCTTTTGTGTAAGTTTTCCATGTTTCTTCATCCGCTGGTATTATTATTGTTGGGTTGAGTCCTTTTAAATTATTATTTGAATTGATCTCATATTTTCGTCTTACTATTGCTTCCAAAGCATGTATTGCTTGATGAATAATACCAAAAAATATAATAAATATACATGTTGCAGCATATTGACCATCCGTATTAGGTTTCCAACTTGAGGACAACAATTCATCTCTTTTATTTGAATGAAATACCATAACCATATTCATACTAGAAGTCATGTCCATATTCATAGTAGAAGTCATATCCATATCCATACTAGAAGAGGTTGCTGTTTGTTCCATAGAATGGACGTGAGTCATATCCATTTTTAATAATTTATTAGATATAATAAATTATAATTTATGTTCAATAGTATATAAAAATAATGAAATCTGTTACTAACAGTACAGATTTAGTATAAATTATGTTAATATTAAAAAATAAAACATGGTGATTATTAAATTGATTATTTTTCATTTTAAGTCTAATTCCAAATCCGGTTAAACTGGCTAAGAAAGGAGAATAATACTAAGTATCAATAACGCAAGAATAAATTAATGCTCATTTATATGAATTGTGCGGTACGAGCAAATTAATATTATATAATAAATCCGGGTAAACTTGTTTTTTAAAAAAGATACCGATAAGTGAACAGCCTCAGCAAATTAATTTCTACTCCAGAGTATTCGTATGATTTTTAATTTTAAATTAATTCTTATTAACAAATTCCGAATTTTGCTATCACTAAAAGGATTTAATGTATAGTATGGCTTTTTACATTTTTGATTATTTGCATAAAAATATTTAAAAAAATGTAAACCAATTTTTGTATTAATTTTTTTTTTTTTTTTTTTTTTTTTTTTTTTTTTTTTTTTTTTTTTTTTTTTTTTTTTTTTTTTTTTTTTTTTTTTTTTTTTTTTTTTTTTTTTTTTTTTTTTTTTTTTTTTTTTTTTTAATTCACTATTTGTAGCCGCTTAATTTTTTGAAAGAATTCGTTGAGTTAGATAAAATTGTCCTTTGAATAATAAAAAGCATTAGGAGATTTTTATTCTGTATAAAATTCAGTTTCTTTTTATTTTAGTATAATTTTATAATTTTCTGTTTGAATGGTATATCGTTGATCTATATATATATATAGATTATTGTAAAACCCATTTCCTATTTATTACAAATCAACGAACATATCAAGATAGTGCATAGGTTTTAAAAAGATTATTATAAATACTGCTTTGTTTTCCAAACTCGAAATTTTTTTCGAGTAAAGGTATTTAATAATCTAAATATTTTACCCAAAATATGTTATTTACCTGTTAATTATATTTTCTTATAATCGATAGAACATTAAAACAAATAAAAGTAAAAATGATTATTGCATAAAAAGTTTAAAACAGAATACTATTATGAATGTTACAAAAATAAATACAATAGATACTTCGGTATCAGTTGTACATGTACTTCCTCTTCACTATTTAGCTAATATGAATTTAATTTAAATCACATTTTTATATTATTATTTTATGTTTAAAATCGTTTTTAGGTATTTTTTTTTTTTTTTTTAAATAGTAACATATCTTTGTCAATATTATTTAAATATGACAAAAAAAATTCAACACATATTAAACAAAGAAATTATTTAGACACAAAATCATATTTTTAATATATTACCTACCTATCATGATAAATTATAAAAAACAATATATTATTAAAACTTCTAATATATTCAATGTAGTGAGATAAAAAAAAAAAAAAACTAGTTTGTATATTTATTTTTCTACATATTTTCCTTCACATTTAGCGAAATGTTTAATTCTTAACATATGTATTTAACAGTCTTTATACAGTAAGGTTTAATTGACATAAACCGTTGTATCACAATTATTTCAGTTATTTTTAAACTTAATAATAAAGATAATAACGTAAATTATAAGTTTGCAATAAATTGTTGTTTTAATTATTGTTTTAAAGTATATTTTTGTAATTTTATTTTAACAATTTTATTATTAAAATCTTTGGTGATTTCCCCATTTTTCATTTCCCTAATTTTTCCCATTTTGGAATATTATTTTATTTTTCTTAAAATGAATGTAACCTAAATTTATTATAAGGGACAATGCCGAGCTTAAAAATAATTTAATATTGGAATGTTTAACCGTTTAAAAATAAATACTTTTTTTTTAACAACATTGCAAAAATAAAAACCTAGTTACCGTTTATCACAAGTGGCTTGCATCATGGTTGGTAAACCAAATAATAGCACGAATGCTCTTTCATTTCATAATGTAGATCCAGTAAAAATATTTTACATATAATATTAATCCATTAAGCTGTCTGTATATGTAATATTTTCGTAGATTCTACGTTATCTCATCTCACTTATATAATCCTAGGCTAGTATAATTAATATGCTTCATTTAATATTAATTTTAGATATTAGATCTAACGTTGTAATGACGTATAATGCAGTTGATGTTTTTTCTGTAAGAGGAAAAAAAAAAAAATTCCTTTATTAGGATATTAATTTTTAGTGCGCTTCAATTAATAGTATCCGTAACTCCATAAAAATATTTAATAGTCAAATGTGATATGATAATAGGCTATTCAATTAGATATAACATTTAGGGTTTAAGATTAAACCCTAACATCTAATCATAACTCTATAATTTAATTTTTGTTTAAAAAGAGAAAATAGATAAAAAGATTCCCTAACAGGGCCCTATAAACTGTATCATATTTTCTGTAAAAATTTATAGATTCACATCAAGTTTTTTTTGTTGTTTTTTATTCAATTATAGAATTTAAATAATGAATTGTTTAGTTATAGAAAGTTTATTTATGTGTTGTAATTGGTTTTAATGATACATGTTTTTAAAAATCCATTTACTTCTAATT
Organism: Botryozyma mucatilis; assembly: GCA_030571375.1. Classification (NCBI taxonomy): domain Eukaryota; kingdom Fungi; phylum Ascomycota; class Trigonopsidomycetes; order Trigonopsidales; family Trigonopsidaceae; genus Botryozyma; species Botryozyma mucatilis. The sequence continues at coordinate 16,729 of JAJLXO010000002.1, read as the reverse complement.
ATGTTTAATGTATAGTTATAGTGTTTATTTATATAATTTCTCCGAGTAATGATAATAATATTAATAGAGAAACAAGTAGTTAACAAAAAATTTTTGATTAAAAGAGTGTTCAACATATGACAAATATTAATAGTAGTTAAATAAAAACAAAATAAATATATTTTAATCCTTCCTTTTACATTTTTATGTTTTTTTATTTTTTTTTTTATTACAAAATATAGTATTATTTTTAAAGTCTTTGTTTTTTATGATTAACGTTTTGATTCATGAACCCTTACGGATAATCCAGTTGAAAAAAAAAAAAAAAAAAAAAAAAAAAATGAGGAGTCCCATACTATTTTTTTAATAAAATAAACAATCTAATCTATTATCTCTAATAAAAATAGCTTTCATATAATTGTAAAACCATTTCTTAATTTTAATATTTTATTATGAATTATAAGTCATGTATATAATAAAATAAAATGCTAGTAAAATATGCTATAGTACTATTTTTAACTGGCTTTCCGCATTTCTGTAAATAAAACAAATTAAATTCCTTTCGCTTAAAATGGAAATATTTAAGGTGCCTTTCATATTATCGTCGTCGATTATTTTTAACTGTAGATATCTCAATAGGGTTAGTTAATAAACGATATTTACGTTTCTTGTATGTTTTTTATTTAATAACTATGATAATGAATTGTAATATTTTCAATACGTGAATCTTATAAATACATATATCACTTTGTCTTTCCCATTTTTTTGGTCTTTTTATTTTTCCTTTTCTTTTTCCTTTTCTTTTTCTATTTTTTTTTTTGTGTGTTTCGTCTCTTTCTCATTTTATTTTTTTTATCTTTTCAAATATAATATCTTGAATATATAGTTCAATTTATCTATCGTAATACAAATGATTAAACTTTGCTTTAATCTTTTTTTGTTTACAGCATACAATTCTGTAGCATAATCTTTATTAACACATAATAAAGAAATTTTTTTGTACTATGCATAATATAACACACTATGACACGATCATATCGTAAGCGCCCTTTAGAGTTCTTACTTTCTGAGGATAATCTCTACTCGAGAAAAGAGCCGGTCAAAAAAAAATCAAATTTAACCTTATTAAATGAAAGTTCATCAAATTCTAACACGAGTGTTGTACCAGATTTTAATCCTCACTTTAATAAAATTAGAAAAATCACTGCATACTCTACGAGATTTAAATCTGAAGCCCGTATAATTTCAGCAGCGGGAGAACCAAATAATTATACTACCAACACTTTCCCTTTGGCTAAAAGCTCAACTAAACCAAGGAAAATAAAAACAACCACATCAGAAATGGATTTTACGCCTATAATTACCTCATATCCCAATGAAGCAAACAAATTTCCTAATGAGTTAGAAAAAAGTATCGATTCAACTATAATAAACCCAGTAAATTCAGCAGATAATCCTATTCTGATATCTTCATCACCTCTTTCTCCCGTTTTTATTAATAATTTTACATCATCAACTACTACACATAACGGTTCACTTTTATCATTATCTCCTAAAAGTATTTCCCCAGGTCCCCGTACTCTCTCTAATTCTTCTGTAGATTGTCAATTTAAATCAGCTCCAACTTCCTCAACAGTCGGTATTTTCTCAGCTGGAAAACATCAACGTAAAAGTATTCCAATGGTTTCAAATCAAAGCTCAATAAAAAAGCAAACAAATTCGATTTATAATGCTAACAATTCATATTCAAATCAAAAAAATGCCTATCCACAAATATCTAATCAATACGATATATGGAGTTCACCATGCCGATCTCCTCAGCCTCAAAAACCTAATTATTATACAGTTCCTCTAATACCATTAATTCCTGTGCCCATGCCAAATACTGCTTACTATTCTCCAAATATTCCGCAACCTAAAGTAATATATATAAAACCTAAAGTTCCTCCAGCTCGCCCAATACGACTATATTGTATGGAGCCAAAAATAGATGTGAACGGCGCAATGTTAGATCCACATAAAGTATTTTCACACCCTTTTGATTTTTTAAGATTCTAAAAAATTTTATGCCAATGATTCCTTCAAAGTATGGTTAACATGTCACATGGGTTATCTACATTTCCTTTTTATTAAAGAAAAAGAAAGAAAAAAGAAATTTTAATTTTTTTGGGTTTATCAAATCAACTTAATAAATAATAGAGCTCTATGTAGTATAAAAATTAGGAAAACACGACAAGCTTTTTAAAAAATCATTTATTATTAGAAATACTAGGATTCGCATGAAGGTAAATACTAGGCTCTTAAAGTAAATTTTTTTGAATAACTATAAGAAAATAATAATAAAGAAAGATGACTAAAAAATAACATTTCAAAAATTATTATTTCTATATGTTTAATTGTGAATTTAAAAAAAAGTAGGTTAAGAGTTAGAAAAATTAATAAACAAATGGGCGAATTCACAATATGAGAAAAATAAAAAGGTTCAAAAACAACATGACCTAAACAATAAAACTATGACATTTCCTTTCAAATATCCTGTTTAGTTTTCAATCAAATATTCGTTTTTTATATCTATTTTTTTTTATATGTTATCATAGTTTTTGTCAATTTCGTGTTATTATATTGAGTTTATTAGTTAAAATGATATTATTTAATGTTTAACGTTTATTGTAGGAATATATTTATATCTAATTATAAACGTATTGATTTATTTATTATTCTATATCGTGACGCACTTGAAGTAGAATTGTTTAATATTTATAAATAATTATATATATATGTTTCACACCTGCATAGTTCATATTCATATGCACATATTTTATTTATCTATTTATCATTTTATATATGAATCAGGAATTGACATGTTTATACATTGTTTGCCAGCCATGCAAATGGGTTAAATAAAGTAGAAAATATAATTATAAAAAAAAAAATAATAATAATAATAATAATAATAATAATAAATATACATGTAATATTATATTTTGCTAATTATTATTACTCTAATTATTTATATTTTTTAAGTCGAATATGTAAACATTGTAGAATGATGATACTAACTGAAATATTTGAATTTATTCAAGAGAAAAAACATTAAAATTTTATTTTTTACTATTTATACCAACAAATATCTCAAATAATATATTTGCCGTAAATATTTTCATATAATTTAGATATATATATTTCTCGCCCAATATGAATCCAATAGCTATTATCACTGGTGGATCAAAAGGCATAGGATTAGAAATAGCGAAAAAATTATCATACTCAGGTTATAACTGCGTATTAATTTCGCGTTCAAACTTATCTTTGCAAAATGCACTGAATTGTTTAAATAAAGAAGGAACGCATATTATACATGAAGGTGATGTGAAACAATCGGACTTATGGGATATAAAAAATAAAAAAAATAACCGATCTGTATGGAATTTAATCAAAAATAATAGTATATTAAAACATTCACCGATTAAATTATTAATAAACGCGGCTGGAATTAGTCAAAATCCAAACCTTTTGCCAAAAACTTCAGAACAACATATAAATGATTTACTCGATACAAATTTACTTGGTACAATACTTGCTTCTAGATCTTTTTTAAAATATTTAGCATTATCAAAGATCCGGGATAGATTAACTACAAAAAACAATGCAAATATAAATCACACTGAAAATAAAAATAATAACATTATGAAATCAAATTGTATTATAAATATTTCATCGGTTTTGGCGCTACGCGGGTTAAAAGGATCTGCTGTATATGCTGCTACTAAAGCTGGTATTGTTGGTTTTACAAAAGCACTTTCAAAAGAATCTATATTGTTCTCTTCTACTAGAGTAAATGCCGTATGTCCTGGTATGATAAAAACTAATATGCTAGATACATTATCTAATCAAACCATAGAAGAATATACAGATTCCACATCTATTAATAGACTCGGAACTCCAGAAGAAATTGCAGATGCAGTTTGCTTTTTAATTAATAATGAATATTGTAATGGTACAATTCTTACTGTAGATGGAGGATTTACTGCATGATTGTTTTATCAACTAGCTATTTCAACATACAATACATACAAATACACTTATAATTACATAAATACACATATAATTAAATACACATGCACATGCAAACGAATTATTCTATCAAGATGCTCTCATCTTCTTCTAAATCGATAACGTCGTCTCCTTTAGACCGTTTGCTTGTGTCATCATTCTTAACCAAATCGCCATCCTCTAATTTACGCTTTTGAGGAACTCCAGTAGCCTCCTTTAAGTCATCCTTATTTGTTTCATCATTTTCGCTATCTTCATCATTTGCAGTTTGTTCCTTTTTAGGCATTATTTTAAGTTCTTTTACTTTAATTGGCATATACTTCTTCTTTAAATCTGTATCATTTTCAGGTGTCAATTTCTCAATAAAAAGTTCTAGATTAGCACGAGGTCCTTTTTCCACATCTTCATAATTATTTTCATCTACGATTGTAACAAATCCTCCAGAGTTTATTCCTAATTCTAATAAAGTTTTATCTAAATTATCATCAAATTCAATGTCATATAATAACTTTTCTGTAATTATACCAATTTCTTCCCCATAATTCAGTCCTTTAATTAGAGCGTCTTCCACAAATTCTCTTAGCGTTGTTTGACTTAAATCAACAGACCAAGTTCCACGAGAAACTCCAGAAGTTGTGCAAAATGGATTAGGTTCATTGAGGGGATCAGTTGTAAACAATCTTTCTGGCTGACGAGATAAAAAGACGTTTTTCAATTGTGAGTTAATTACATTTTTATCATTAAGTTGGTCTGGTGTTAATGAAAGTATTTTAAAGGCTAATGGGACACATATCCCAGCAACTATAGCATTAGTGGTTGCAATAGCGGGAATAATATTACCTGCCATTTGTTTAATATCAAACCTAGATTTAGTTTCAATATCAAACGTAAGAGAGCGTAAATTGGCAACAGCAGAAACAAAATCTAGTGTATCAATATCATCTTTATCAAAAAATAATGGTGCAGGTGTTTTTGATTTTGACTCCAAAGTATCGTCTGATAAAGCTCTTTTGGTTAGTCGATTAAAGGAGTCTAAAAATACTAAATAATTTTCAGCAGGAGACCATTTTTGATTCTCTTTTTTCAACACAGTTTTAATATCTAATTCTTTTATCTCTTTCGCAAAACTTTCAAAATCTAATACTTTTGGTGGTTTTCTATATTTCCACATGCCTTCAGCTGAGAGAAGCCTTTGAATATCTTTTTTGAAAACCTTATCGATAACTAAATCTGCAAACTGTGGCTCACCAAACTGAGTCCGTATAGATTTAAGTTCATCAGTTTCACGATTTAAATTTTCGATTTCTTTATCGTTTTCATTTTGATCTTGATTTGAATTTTCATTTTCATTATCATCATTATTTTCTTGAGAAACTGGGCCAAATATTTGAGAAAATAAGTAATCTTTAGCCCAAACAATGCAATGAATAGGTTGACTAGGTGTGCTTCTTATAGTGCATATAGGAAATGTTTTCGGTGTTTCCTTAGGGATACAATCATAACATTCTGTTTTATCAGGCAATATTACTTGGACTTGACCATTAAAACCTGTAGTTCCTGATTCTATTAAAGGAACAGAGGCAGTTAAACACATTTTATTTACGTGTCTCCTTGCATCTAAATTATCAAGAGCATTGAAAACTATATTAAATGATTTGAACCAAGAAAGAGAAAACTGTGGATCTTTAATATTTGCATGATGAGGAACTATTTTTACGTTTGGGTTGAATTTTTGGGCACTTTGTTTTGCAATCTTTTTGTTAGTATTCATATATTTGCATGTATATATATATATTTGTATGTATGTATGTATGTATGTATGTATGTATGTATGTATGTATGTATGTATGTATGTATGTATGTATGTATGTATGTATGTATGTATATGTACACATAGATTTATGTACAAATACTTATAAATGTAAACTAAATTCTAGATAAGTTCATACCTGCGCTTTTGAACATTTAATATGCTGTTTCCTAAATAAAAACTGTCGGTTCAAATTGGACAAGTCAATTGTATCAAGATCAACCTACAAAGTTAGTGTGCAATCTGAATGTATTTATATACTGTATTAAACACAAAATAAATAGCCAATAAATAAATACATATATATAATCAAATAATATATGATAAATACATGTGAAAAAAGAAAGTCCAACTGAAAGTTAATAAAACATACCATATGTATTTCACCAAAACCAACGAGTACTAAGTTTTTTAATAATTCACATCCAATTCCACCCGCACCTACCATAAGGATGCGAGACTAAACGGTTAGAATATATAACAAATAAAAAAAATAAAAATAAAAAAATAAAAAAAACATTTTAATAATAGTATATTGGAATACTACACAGATTCCTAATTAAAAATATAAATATAACATACGTGTTTTATGGTGTTATAATTCTTTTCTCCAAGAATCGTCTTACAATAAGTTTCTCTTGACATTTTATTTTCCTGTATATACTATTAATAAAAAATCAGATTTTAAATATGCAAAATATGCAAGATATGCAAGATATGCAAAATATGCAAATATGCAGAATATATGAAATTAATAAATTTTTTTATAAAATTTATTAAAAGCGCTAAAAACAATCACACGTCTTTTCCAGCTGTTGCTTTGTATTTTAAAGATTTATTTATCTAGATACAAAATAACAAGAAATATAGAATAAATATTATATGCTTTATATATAAAAGTTGTATATACAAAAAATAAAATTGTTTTATATAATGAGTATAGATAGGGAATTTGGTAATGAATTTACTGATGTGTATGAGAGTGCAAAATATATAGCAGAAAACTCTCAGGATGTTTTTGTAAATGAAAAAGGATGCGAATCAGCAGCTTTGAAGGTTGGTTTTTATTATAAATAAATTTTTTCAATTAAATATAAATATCTTTTAAAATAAGATTTTTTTAAAATATTATATCTAGTAACAAAATAGATTTACACGGCGATGAAAGATTCAAAGTATTCTACAGAAAAATGGGATGAAAATCCTTTAAACCCAAAGTCTAAAGATAAATCTACTGTAGATTGGATATTTACAATAGATCTTTTAAATTTTTCATTTTGGTCAGATATAGATACAAAAGATAATGGTTCAGAAACCAAAAGATATACCGTTTTATTTAATAATAAGAAATATACTGGATATTGGAGTTTGGTTGCAGCAATAGATAAAGCATTACAGAATGGTATTCCGATTACTACCCCGTCATATTGGGTTGATGAAAAATTTAATGAAAAAACTTTAGAACATATATTTAAAAGTGATAGTGATGAACAAATCCCGTTACTTTCAGAACGGTACAAATGCCTTAAAGAAGCAGGAGAAGTATTAACAAAGAAATATAATAATTCCTTTACAGATTGTATTAAAAAATGTGATAAATCAGCTATGAAATTAGTTAATTTGTTATGTAAAGAGTTTAATTCATTTAATGATGTAAGTATATATAAATCAAAAAAAGTTTGTATTCATAAAAGAGCTCAAATACTAGTAGCTGATTTATGGGCGTGTTTTAATGGTAAATCTTATGGTGAATTTTACGATATAGAAAAAATTACAATGTTTGCTGATTATCGCGTACCACAAATATTACACACACTTGGATGTATTTCTTATTCTAAACCTTTAGAAGAATATGTGAAAAGTTTAAAAAATATTCCTCATGGATCTGACTGGGAAATAGAACTTAGAGGTTGTAGTATATGGGCAGTTGAATTAATTAAGAAATACATTCAATTGAAACACGATAATTTCTATGTTAATTCTATTTTAATAGATTTTTACTTATGGGATACAGCAAAGGAAACACAAAGTAAGGAAGGAATAATTCCTTGTCATCGTACGAGGAGTATATTTTACTAAATGGTTTGTATCTCTCTGTATTATATTGTATTATTCATTGTATATTGTATATATTGTAATTATTAATTTACATTGTAAATGTATTTACAAAAAGAGTGGCAAAAAAATGATAGATTTCACTTTATTCAGTTATGTATTTAATACGAATAAATTTTACAAATTTCTATAGTTTTAAAATTATAATCCAAAAACAAAATAAAAAAAAGAGCTTTTATATCTTAATTTTAATAAAAACGATCGTTTAAGAAAATGTTTAAAAAAAAAAAAAAAGTTTTAAAAAAGTGTAACTACTAAATCAATAACATAGAAACATAGTTTTAAACAATAACTATATTTTAAAATAAAATACCATTTTATACACTGATAGTATACACTGCAAACTAATATATACTCGTTAGATGTTTATATATAGCTATATACAAATACACAAAAATGCATAGGACTGAAAAAAAACCCCAGTAATTGAGCTATAAACCTATACAAATGTACGTATATAAAACCATTACTGTTTGCATATGTATTTATTTATGTAATTACTATGACAATAGAATACATACAGATAAATCAATGAAGATGTAAAATACAGAAGTATAAACCGAAAATGGGAAGTCTACATTTCTGAATAAATAATTTAAAATGCTAAGTGTTAAAATCTATATAAAAAAGTTAAATCTTTATAAAGTTTACGCAATGACGTTTAGGAATTCAATTAAATTAATTACAATGGTCATTTATATTGAAACGTGCCAACTAATTTGTATTCCAATGTAATAGCAATAATCCAATACAATCTATTTAACGAACTCTTATACTTTTCATGTATAAAAAAAACTACAGATTGTTTGATAAAAAAAAAAAAATAAAAATAAATAAATAAATACTTTTCCCTTCTTAGTTCAAAAAAATTTTGCATATTTATGTAATGGGTACTAAGTTTACCAAATAATAAACATTCTTCTTTATAAGGAATACGATACTTATTTAATATGTTCGTATTAGGATTTATATAAATAAACTGTTTACTATATACGTCGTATTCCCACTATACCCTATTTAAAGGTTACCATATTAAAGTAGGTACAAACTAATTTTAAAATCACGTGATGTAATTATACCTCCATTAGGAAACAACTAAACAAACAAATCCTGAAGACCGCTTCATTAAAGATAATATAAAATATACTAAAAATTATTTAATTAATTAAGCGGCACTGTCGGTGTGAAATTGCAACCTATTACAATAAAATAGATATATTTATTAAATAGTGAACCAATAAAGATAAAATTGCTTTCTTTATAAATTATCAAAATATTAATAAAAGACTAAATTTTTTGAAAATATTTAATAGAACACTAAGAAAAAATTGTATTTTTTCGAATGGTTTCTGATTATTATTAAAAATAAAATAAAATTTATTCTTTTGGTACATTTAACTTGTTACAATATCAACTAAAATAGAATACTAATGTCGAGCATAGATATAACACAAGATGAAGATTGTAATTTTTTCAGCCTATATGAAAGTGATTCCACATCATGTCATTCTTATCTACAAAACGAGCCTGAATCCGAGGTTGAACTAGAACCAGATAATCAGCATGTATTGTATGCAAATAATTTTGAACAAATACATTCACCAAATCAGGATGAAAAGCTGTCTCCACATTTATCTCATGAAAATGTTCAAGATATTGAAAATATTGAAAATTTATCTATCAGCGAAAATCAATCCGAAATTAACAAATTTAATCTTGATTCTATCAACAACCCTTACAATAATTTGCAAGACGAAGTACAGCCTGAGAGTATTATAAAATCGAATTCTGTTTTACTACGGTGTCCACGTCCAAAACAAGCAAAAGCTGGACTTTTGCTTATAAATCCTCGTGTCGAAAGAAAACCAAGCGTTAGGTCATATACTCATACTAATTCAACAATCTCTCAAAATAAATCATTATCTTCAGCAACTACTGAAGAAAAAACACCAGCAATATATGCTTTAAAACACAACATGTATAATTCTATTCTTCCAAATATACCTAACTGTAAAAGAACCCCGTCTCTTTTTTCATGGGAAAGTGGAGTTGCCGGAGATATCAACCCTACAGATTCTATATCAAATCAAAAATCATCGGCCATTAAACTTCCCAATGGGAAATTTTATGATCCACTTAAATCTTTAAGACATCTACCCTATGAACCAATATACTATCCTCCTTTAAGTTTTGAAGCACGCCATTTCATGCGTAAAGAATATAAAACACCAAAATTTAAACTTGCAATTTATCCTTCTGTTCAACCAGACATTTTTTCTTCAGCAAAAATTTCTTCTGATGTATATATGGCTGGCGGTGAAATGTCTGGTGTATTTCAACTTAAGGTTAAAGAAAAAACCAACTATTTATCTCCACTTCGAAAAGTAAATGATATTACGCTTGGAGAAATCGGAGTAGAGTTAATAGGCTTTGAAGAAAATTATATTAAAGGTATACATAAAACACCTATCTCTTATACTTTTTTGTTATCTAGGGGATATTTTCAAAAACCTGCAATTGTATCTTCAAAAGATGCATCTATCAGTAGTTCTTCCTCTTCATCTAATTTAACAAGTTCTACAGATTCTGCTACACAATCGCCAACTTCTCCTACTTCGTCAACAGATTTATTTCGTGACTTGAAATACAATATCAAAGAAGTTGTCACATCAGCAGTGGCACACCCTTACCCTCCGCCAGATGTTGCTGGCTATCGTGAACCAGAACCGGGAACACATTTATTTCCATGGAAATTTGCGCTTCCTTTTGATCTTCCTAGCTCTGGAACTGTCGCTTCATCAAAATGTCAAATCAAGTACATAGTGAGCGGATTTGTAAAATTAAGAGTGTATGGCACGGTTCAAACTCTTAAAATTAGTAAAGAAGTACAAGTAGTAGAAGCTTGGGATATAGAAAACCCGGTTTACAAGATGCCTTCTGAAGTTAGTTTGTTGGAAACTTCGGAAAAGAAATATCTTAGTAAACTTCAAAAGGAAACTACTCACTACCCTCCTCCTCCTATTACGTTTCGCATATCGACCCAATCTTCTCTAATTGAAGCGGGCTCGGATCTTGAGTGTAATATTGAAATAAGAAATGAATATAAAAAGAAAATTGCATTCACTAAATGTGCATTAATGACTAGGATTAATCTTTTTGGTGATAGAAGAGAAATGCATGTAAACAATATGAATGACTTAAAAAACAAGGAGAACAACAATGGCCATAAGTTTGATTCAAAAAGAATGAATAAAAGAATGCTTGAAAAAGAAGATGTGTCTTTCGAGGAAATTATTTCTATAACAACTTGGCAAACACCTGTGAAGCCTGGCGAACAAAAAAAATTCATTCGTAAAATACCAATTCCAAACAATATTAAAACAATAAGAAACACGGCTCTGTTTAGTGCAAATATTTTTTTGAGAGTTTATATTCCAACACAGTCTGGTACTGTCACTGCCGATTTGGACGGCATTAGCGTCGCCCATGTAGAATCATTAAAAGTGGAGTATGAAACAGATACTTTTTCAAAAGCTGTTGCTAGTAGTAATGAATCAAATCATTTTTATACTATCAGATACATTCAAAATGGCCGAACATCTTTGCAAGAAATTAATCCAGAAGTTCTAAATATAGAACCCGATTTTTATGATGATGCATGGGATAGAGTTATTCTTTTGGATCCAGCTTTATCTGATAAATTAATTTGATGATAGCTATGATGAAAACATAAAAAAAATAGAAAAATAAAAGTATAGGACAATTTTTTTATTTCATATATATCTTTGGGAAAGTTGAAGTGAATTTTTTACAGAAAAAAAAGTAATGTAAGACAAATAACGCAAATAAACATTAAGTAATAAAAATAAAATATTAAGTCCTAAAAAGTAGTCAATTTTTCCGTGCATAATAAACAAAAAAACCAAAATATGTAAAATAAAAAACCAAAATATATATATTATCTAAAAAATAATAATCGGGAGTATCTATATTTCCAAACCAATAGCCTCATTACGTGCACTCATTACAAGAAGTGCTATAGCAATTGAGTTCCAAACATCTTGCGATCGATCTATACAACGTTAGTATTATTGAGCAAAACAAACAATATAAAAGGTTAATACAAAATAAAGAAAAGCTTACCAAAAAAATCGAGCACCAGCAATGTTCTTATAGGGTTAAACATATTCGAACTAGATAAAACAGCTAACACAACAAAAGATTCTGTTATAGCTATAGCGTGTATAGTAGAAAAAGAGCCAGCCTTTTGCAATGCTAATACGCGCATCGCTCTTTCCACTTCTAATGTAAATAATTTATCAACAAAAGCATTTTTCTTTTCTTTATTATGCTTTTTTGAAAGAAAATCCAAAGAAGACTTTAAAACTAGAGTTCCACGTAAAGAAGCAGCACCTTATTTAGGTTAAAATAAAACTGAAATATGCAAAAAAAAAAAAAAAAAAAAAAAAAGGTACTTACAGCCTATAGATTTCATATCCCTTTCTGCCCAAAAACAAAATTCTTTTATACCTTGCATGATATAATTCTCTGAAAGCTTTCTTGAATTGTGAAATTCTTTTGCATCACGGACTTTTGTCCCGATAGAAAGTAGTTTTTTGAAAGCTTGTATTCCTGCTGAGTTAATAAAATTTAAATGTAAATCAAAAGATTAAGTTTAGAAATAATAAAGAATAAACACAAAAAAACAAAAAGTAAATAGATACACACCTCTAAACTGTAAATGATACGAAGAATAAGATAATGAAGATATAGGCGTAAGTATAGACTCTATATTATGTTGGGTATCATTGAAAGTGTAAAACAAAGTTAAAGGTAGACTAAGAAAATCTAATTGCCATTCTATAGGAAGCAATGCTACTTCTCCTCTATTTGCTAAATTTTTATATAGAGAAATCATTCTTGGAGTTACATCCGCTGTTTGGGGTAAATTACCTGACAATTTAACTGGCGTAGAATAGTTTCTACATTTATTACAATTACAATTAAACTCCATAGTACAAGTATCATCTAAAACAACTATTTTATTGCAATCAGGAGAATCACAGATAATTTCTTTGTCGTTTTTATATGGCATTAAATCAACATTCTCTTTATTGTTTTCATATTCATTTTTATTTGCATTTTTATTGAAATTTTTATTCGCATCTTGATCAGCATTTTTTTCAGATACACAACTATGCTTAAATACATTCTCTTGCTCATATAAACTAGAATGTGAATCTTTATGCTGGTTAATTAAATCTTTTTTTGTATTCATCTCATTGTTACTTTCATGTTGAAAACTGTCATCTTCATAAAATACATTATCAACTTCTTTATCAGCATAAACAAAAGTATTATCTCTGTCACTTAATGCCTCAAATTTTATCAATCTAATACAAACATCTTTATGATTCTTTTGATACTCTCTTAGTGAAAAATCTACTTTTTGTTTATGTTCTTGTATTTCATCTTTGTTCGTTTCCACGTGCTTATCTTTTTTCCTTTTTCTATTATTTCCACGTATTTCTTCTCCAGTTCTTTTCCCATTAGAAATATCGCTACAAGAAAATTCTTCTAACTTTGTAGAACCGTCTGTTTGTATTTTAATATCAATCTCCTCACGCTTTTTTATAGATATTTTTTTAATATTTAGTAGTTTTTTTGTCAGCGATTTAAAAAATGATACGGTCATATTGCGCGATGCTTTGTTTTACTATATATTTTGATTATTTATTATTTATTATTTGGTTTATGTATTTATTATTTATTTACTATTGTTTATTACCTACTATTTACTTATTCATTTATTTATTTATCTGCTATTATTTATTATTTATTATTATTGCTTTACGCGTATTTGTTGTTTATTAGTTTACTTGTTTGTTTATTTCTATATCTATGTGATCCTGCATTTTTTGTTCGTTTACTTTTCATATGGTTGGTATTTACAATTTATTTATTTGTTTATTTATTTAAATCCTTGTATTTTTTAGTAACCAATATTAATAAATCTTTATATACAAATTAGCTAGCACAAATTATTATATAATAACTAATTCCTTAAGTTTACTCTTATGAAGTATGCTTTCCATTTTCCCATTTAGTCATTTTTCATCTTATTGTTTTTTGTATAATAATTATATTTTATTTCAGCTTCTATTTTTATTTAATCATATAGATATGGGTCCTAAATATTTAATTATTTAATTAGTGTAAATTTTTAGTTTCATCTGTACACAACACGAAAAAACCCTGGGAAAAATGCAAAAAATAATTCTACATGAGTAAAAGCCGTAACCATTTTTATTTAGGAAAAATTAACTTTTTAAATTATTATTTTAAAATATATTAAGAATAAATAATATTGTATTAAAAAAATTTTACTTCTAGTGACCATGGGGATCTTCTTGCGAAGCAGGCTCAGGATCAACTTTAATCATAGTATCAATTCGTAAAATAGCAATACAAGCTTCCAATGCAGCCTTGAGTGACTTTATTTTAGACATAGTTGGCTCTAATACACCAGTCTCAATTTCATCCACAATCTTACCATTTAATAAATCTAATCCATAGTATTTGTATCGCTTTTTCTTAGTATCTGTAGGAGCAGCATTTTGTGAAGCAGCATGATATGCACGTAATTTAGCTACAAGTTCTGATGAATCCTTAGCAGCATTTACTGCAAGTGTCTTAGGAATAACTAATAAAGTTGCAGCAAATTCAGCAATAGCAAGTTGTTCTCTGGATCCTAATGTTGTTGAAAAGTTTTCTAAATACATACTTAAGGCAGTTTCAACTGCACCACCGCCAGGCACAACACTTCCAGATTCGAGAGTTCGTTTTACAACAGAAAGCGAATCATGTAAAGAACGTTCCATTTCATCCAACATATAATCATTAGGTCCACGAAGAACAATAGAAGCCGATGTATATGCCTTTGTACCTCTTATAAGAATACATTCATCATCAGAGAATTTTTCTTGAGAGACTTCCTCAGCATGTCCAAGATATGAAGATTCAAAAACTTCATCTCCATCAAGATTCGAAAGAGTAGAAATAAAATTAGCTCCAGTTGCTCTTGCAATTCGTCGAAGATCTTCACGCTTACATCTTCTTACTGCCATAACACCAGCTTCAATAAAAGCTTTTAAACATAAGTCATCAATACCTTTTGTAGTAAGGACTACATCTGCACCAGCAGAAATAATCTTTTTAACCCTATCCAATACGATTCCGGCTTCTCTTTTCCTAATTTCTTCCAATTGTGCGGGATCATCAATTGTAATATTAACACCCATTGCCATACGAGCTCTTTGTAAATTCATATCTAATATAGCAATCTTAGCATTATTAATTTTTGTTTTCATAGCTTGGCTTGCAACTGTGCAATTAAGAGCATAGCCATTTATTAATATAGAATCCTTCATTGACTGTCCATGAGCCTTTAAAATATTTATAGCTTTAATAGGGTATTTAGTTTCGCCTCTAGTATTGGAGTTTTTAACAGCTTTTACAGCTTTTACTACCATATCAGCAAAGAAATCAGATTCTGAGCCAACGATTTTTGAAGACATAGATGTCTTTGCAATATTAACTAAAGTCAAATTAGAAAGAGAATCAATTTTTGTGCTAAGAACATTATTAATATATTTTATAGCTTCACGAATAGCAAGTCTATATCCTGTAATTATAGTTGTTGGATGTATTTGATTTTTTACAAGTAAATTAGCTCTCCTTAATAATTCTGCTGCAATAATAACAACCGAGGTGGTACCATCACCTATTTCTCTGTCTTGTTGTTGTGCTAAATCAACTAATATTTTTCCAGCAGGATGCTCAACTGAGAGTAAAGAAAGAATAGTAGCACCATCATTTGTGACTGTAACATCTCCAATATCATCAACAAGCATTTTATCAAGTCCCACTGGTCCAAGTGAAGATTTTACAATATTGGAAATGGATTGTGTGGCGAGTACATTCTGATCTCTAATATCATTTCCACTAATTTTCTCTCCATTTAAAACTTTAAATTGTTAGCAATTTATAAAATAAAAAAATAAATAAATAAATAAGTAAACAAATAAAATAAAATAAACCTACATAGTGTATCAGATCGTGGCGTAGAAAACATCGTTGACATTTTCTAAGTATTCTATATTATTGTATAAATGTACAACCCAATTAAAATCAAATAAAATTATACTAATTTGTATTTTACAATATTAACTCCTTTTTAGATTTTATGAAATTGTAAGTTATTTTTTTTCTCTTACCAATCTCACTAATTAATAGGTTTAATTGTTATTTTTTTTTTATTTTTTCTCGTTTAAAATTTCAGTTTAGGTTTTCTAAAGTCGTGTAAATTTTGTCATAAAATAGTATATACAGTATGATATTTACTTTTAGTTACTATGCAAAATTCCACCTAATTTTTTTTTTTTTTTTTTTTTTTCACGAATTATAACTTGTTCTTGTCTTAAAAGTTCCAGAATAAAAAAAAAAGGTTTATATGCAATGGAAATAAAATATATATTTATATATAAATTTATATTTTGATTTTTTTCCAGTGTAATAATTGTCTGTAAGAAAATTGAAATTTTTTTTTTTTTTTTTTTTTTTAAATTTTAGAAGTACATCAGTGTAGAAAATTACTATTTTAAAAGATTTCAAGCATTTCCAGTGTATTTTAAAGCTTGAAATATTTTTTATAGTATTACGTTATATATATATACTTATATGTTATTTCTATACAGTTTATTCTTTTTTTCT